>CABFWO010003339.1:70803-90117 GCA_902155825.1 Timema genevievae
TTTTTTTTAAAAAAAAAAAAAAGTAACTGAAGTTTTTGTGTTTACAACTCAAAAGTTGTACAAGAAAAATAGCTGATATAGGACGCGTTCTATTTCTTTATTTCCTGAAATTGTATACAATAAGTTGTGCAAAACAGATTTTATACAAGTGTTGGTGTTCACATGACGCCATATTCAGGTTGCAACTTCTTGTACAACTTTATGTACAAGAAGTTGTGTAATGTGTACCAAGCTTAAGGATGTGTAGGCCCTAGGTCAGTACCTTGACTATAATAATTTCCCCTTTCATGCCATACCATCCCTCTATGTTTTGAAAGGGGAAGAGAGAGGTAGTGACCTTGGTTCTATTTATCACTTTTCGGGCAAGAGAAGTTGTAGTTGGCTGTTTGCATTTTTACTAGACATCCGCAGCTCTTCCCCTTCTCTCCCCTCTGAAATCTATGACGTCACAAATAAGAACTACACTTGCTAGAGCAATGGGATGAAAGTCATACAAATACCGACCGTTAGATGGACTAGTACACGTCTTGCATGCATGTTACAGTCACTGCCATGTATGGGATTTTTTTTTTCAAACCCACTTATGCTTGAATTACATTTAAATGATTACCAGGAGAATATTTCTGCAAACATTAAATAAAATAATTACATATCTTCAATCAAAGGCAAGCAGTGCTTGCCTTGCTTGCCCTGACGCAATGCCACTGTCCAAAATGCTCTAATATTTGATGCATATGTCTATGAAATTATATTAAAATAAATACTACCATAGGTGTTTACCAATTATTAATAATAATAATAACTAAATAATAATAAATAATAATAAATAATAATAATTTAAATAATCACTACATTAACCATAATACATCCTAATTTTTATAGAAGCCCACTTTTGACCACCAAAATTGATTGAAAGTCACTAAAATTTGGCATTCTAGAACTACAGTATGTCTTATGTGATTTATTAATTAGAAAGTTCACCTGAAAGTTATTATAAGCTTCCTTATCGATTACTATATAATTTATCTTTTCATAATCAATAATTAAATGGAATAAGAATGTAAATATAATGGTAACTTTTTTTTCAGCCATTGTGGCAACAATAGTTTCCAGTTTTCAAATTACGTACTTCCTATGAAAATCAGACTCAAGCTGTTTATTAATATTACCTAATTAGCTATAGTTTCTACTAAACCACTCAAGTCAACTTTGTGAATACAACTGAATAAGCGATGGGGGGAAAATGGAAGGAAAGAAGTAGAACTGATAAATGCTGGCCACCAACACCTTTCCTAAGTAGTTAATTACCATAGACTTTAAAACCTGTTACCCAAACATACACACACACCCGGATTAACCCTATCGTTAGTACATTAGGAAATGAAGGAACATTGAATTGTAATGATATTTTTACATACAAACAAGGGTAATTTATTCTTATATTAAGGGGTGTAAATCAATATCTACTTAAGAATGTTTAAAAGTTTTTCTTAAAAGCTTTTCCTCAAATTGTGATGCATGCAGGATTACACAACATTTTCTGGACCAGCTGGTATATTTCCCCTAATTCCAACAATTCCCTAAATGCACCTCAATAAACTAGCTTTAATTGTAATTATATTTTTCTCCTTTCTGAGAATATAATTGCAAATAATACCATAAAACAGATTCAATTAATTATAAATGTAGAAGATCATAAAATCTGTAGTAAAAAGGGTCTAATTTCAAATTTGCATGGCTTTGATTTATCTTGATAATTACTCATTTATTACATGATTAAAATCAATTTCAAATTCACACTAAATTTAATTGTAATAGCTGAACCCTCTTGGAAAAAGAATAGTTAAAGAAACTTAGTTAAATTATTTATGGTTATTAAAATGGTTTTAATAATTTTTTTTAGCCTATTAGCTTACAAAAGAGATCAATGGGAAGACCTAGAGGGAAATGGATTAAGGGATAGTATGTAATGAGGTGGACTTGATAGAACTAGCTCAAGATAGGGATAGGGTATAATGAGATGGACTGGATAGTACTAGTTCAAGCTAGATATAGGGTGTTATGAGGTGAACTGGATAGAACTAGCTCAAAATAAGAATAGGTGTTGTACTTTTGTAAGTGCGCCAATGAACTTTCGAATTCCTAACGCCAAAGAGTAGGTAAGTAATTATATTAACTTAGAATATATGTTTTCATAGTGTAATTTTAATTTTAATGAGTGAGTTATAACTCTAGTATTAAAGCTAGTGAGCCTGTTACATACCTGGAGCAACCAGTAGCACCTTCGATGAAATGTTGGTAGAATAGCAGAGTGGACGTAGCAACCATAAATGCACTGGAATCAAATGAAACAATTTGTAAACAAAAATAAGTTTATCGGAAAATGCAAATTTTGGATCAACTAATATTAATGGTAACTTCCTAATAAATGGGAAGTTTTAAAATCCCTTTAAGTTTATTTAGTATTGCTGCTGTGGAAAAGGAAGCTTGAGCTGGTTCAAAAAAATATCAAAATTTAATTTTTCTACAACACTTCTCGAATTACAAAACTTATTTTAATAACTTGTGTTTTGTTAATAATCCAAGTTTTAGAAATACTAATAAAAAAACTTCTGCCTTCTCAAAAGTTCAATATCAATATTTTATTAATGCAGTGTTTTAATTCCTTTGAATAAAGTAGTCTTTTAAAAAACACATTTCACACACAGGTTAAAAAACATAATTCTATTTTTATTGGTCGGTAATCAGCATTTTAGTTTTTATAAGTAGCAGGACATAGAACAATTATTATCAGCAATGACAACATAAAATATAATTTCATTTTCAGCTATAAAAGTGAATTTTCTTATATACAGGCTGATTCAAAAGGTCAGGCCAAAACTTTAGGAACGAATAGAGGGACTCAGGTAGAATAACTTTAGAATAGGAATCCACATACTCCAAAGTCACTCTGAGATAGGCGAGGCCATTGAAGGTGAGAAAGTCTGATACCATTTCGCTGCAATAAGCATACATTCAGCAATTTCCGTATATTGAAAGAAAAGTGTGCCGGTGCTGCTTCCTGTTGCACCCAAATTCGCTGACACACGCTAAGTGGCACATCTTGTAACAGCTCCAGCACAATTTCTCACATAAATATTATGTAAATGTGTCCAGTCAAACGTGGTGACAAGAGGTAAAGTCTAATCACATTATCAATGATGATACCCGCCCATCCATTCACAGCAAATCTCTCTTGATGACTTGTGAGCAACGGTAGCATGGGGGTTCTGTTCAGCCTAGACATGGCTGTTAGGACATTTGAAGAAGCCATCTCTGCCGATTATGCCACATACATTAACAATACTCTAGACAGTGCTACAAAATGCACTGATGGTGTCTGTGAATAATGGTTAAGGTTAGGCCCCCATCATGTAATTCAAGATTAAGCTAGATGGAGAATAGCAAAGTATGTTTATTTCAGCGGAATGCTCTCAGACTTCCTCTCCTTCAACGGCCTCGCTTGATTCAGGATGACCTCAGAGAACATAAATTCCTATTTGAAAATTGTTCTAAGTGAGTCCCTCTATTCTCTCCTTAAGTTTTGCCCTAACCTTTTGAATCAATGTGTGTAAGAACAATTTTCTTTTATATTATTAAATTAGAAGCAGGCTACTAACTTTAATTATAACCATTTAAAATGCTTCAAGCAAACACAACTGTACTGAATCAATGTTTATCAATATATTTATAAAATTGTTTTATTACTATCAAGCCACTTCCAAGCCAATCAATCATAAATAGAAATAATTAGATTAAAAGATTGTTTAAAACTTTCAAGTGGTAATGTTTTTCATTTCAATGAATGTCTTATAGATAAAAGAAAAGAAGTGCCAACTCATGTAATTAGTAGAAAGACAAGAGTCATGGGGGTTGAAAGTTGGGAAAAAAGTGGGATTGGGGGTTGTGGGTAGGGGGGAGGCAGTGAGACTAGAGTTCCCATCGGGTCACATGAATGATTAATGAATCCACAGCCACAGTAATACATAAAAAGGAATCGAAAGAAGAATGAATGAGCAAACATAAAATAAAAAGAAGAGAGAGATTTTGTAATCTAAAAGTATTTTTGTTGATAAAGTTGAATGTTATAATCGATTTTTGAATAGTAGGTGAGTTGACCTTAGAAATGTTCAGTTTGGAAACAAGTGTAGCTAGATGTTTGAAAAAAATAACACCTTCAGATGGGCAAATGTTCTTCAAGAATCTTGCATATCAAAAGAAATACAAACATCTATGAAGAATATTAAGTTTTTTCAATTGAACATATTTATAATAAAAATTTGTTTGGTTCAGTTTGAGTTGAATTTTTTTTTAGAATTTAATTTAATTTCACAAAATTCTTGCAATTTTCTTATGAGTATTAAGTTGGTTTTTAAAAAATTGAACATGTAAATATTAAAAATTTGTTTGGTTTAGTTTGAGTTGAATTTATTTCAATTTAATTTTTTAATTTCACAAGATCTCATGGGATTTTTAAAAAAAAGGCTCCAATTAAAGATGGACAGAGTCTACTACTTTAGCAATCCAAATCGCACATTTTCATCTTTCTAACAAATCCTAATCTTAGAAAACATGGTAAACATAAGCCGTTTACTTTAATACATTAATTATTAAGTTTTTATTGCAAATATAAGTTTTTTTTTTGCTAAAATGCATTCATTGTAACATTAAGGTGGGATGGAAGGGGAAGTTAGAAAAGCTCACGGTGTTCGCAGTTTTTATAGCAAAACTTTATTTTGGCAAAAATAAAATAAAATACTACTCCACTAGAAACCGTGAGTTTAAGGTGTTTTCTTCACATGGTGATATCAAAAGTTGTTGAATATCTGTCATGAGCATAGCGGCATTAGATGAGTAACTTTTTTTAATAAAGAGAAAAAGTTGTCATTAAATTCCAGGACACCCTTGAAAAATATTCAAGAACTGTTGATATTATCATATGAAGAAAATTAAACTCTTATGTTTCTACTGGAGCAATATTTGATTTATTTTGACCAAAAAAGTGTCTATAAAAACTGCTAATATACTGCCCTTAATTCATAATCCCTACCGTTCCACCTTAAGTGGAGTAGCAAATTATTAGTTTGGAGTCTGGCTCTTAAATGTTTCCTATAATTACTTTAGGCTAAACCTCTAGTAAGCAGTAAAGAGCTTTAAAACAAATTTCATTCAAAGATTTTTTAAATCTCAAATTTGAGATTTTTTGAGAATTTAGAATATCTTGAAATATTAGAAGCGCCCAGCTATGGTTACAATCTATTATAAGAAATGAATGAGTGAGCGGAAATGCTGAGCATACCTCTGTTCCTTGCACCTTGAGCTTCATGTGATCTTCTCTGGTGGTCTTCCCATCCTTGCGTTTCTTCCAGCAATAACCATCGCGACGGTACCGCACCTTCTTGCGACTGTAGAGGAGCATGGACCCACTCTTCGGCCTGTCGAACACACATCACACGCACCTCATCAACAACAATCACACCTTAATCACTTCGATGCTAGAATGGTCTAAGGCGTCACCTTCACCATTTTTTGTATCACCATGTCTTACAACCTGTTCAGGTTACACGCATGTATATGATAACTAACCTAATTAGGTAGGTGTGAGGAAGGAAGCACTTTAGTGGTAATTTACCCGCATTTGTGTGGAAGGAGAGTGGTAAACCGTTCAGGGAAAACCACCTTCAGTAGACCCAGCCGGTATTCGATCCCCAAACTCCCCGTCATCAGCAGGCCAGTCTAACACAAGGGTGAAGCGGGTCTCTCGCAATAGACTGGGATGCCGATGACGAGGAGATCTTGTGGACTGAGGAGGATTTTTCCTAGCTCATTTTCCACTCTACCTCCAAGCAAATGCAAGTACACTTCCTCTAAATTCAACCTTCCTTTTACCTAACACATTAGCGTAATTAGTACGCATGCGTACAAACAAAACGGGTAGTAAGACACGATGCTAAAATATAAAATAAAAAACTCGCACAACTCACTCATCCAAACAAACTGGTTCATGAGAATAGGTGTGGTTTGTAAAAGGCTAAACATTTTGTCGTTTGTTTTAACCAATTGATTCTTTCAGAGCAGTGTTTCCCAAAATTTCGCCAAAGACTAGAGTCTATGAAAAGTACGCCTTCTAGCTCTTCATGGAAAAAAATAATAGAAACAAATACCTTTGCTCTCTTGTAAAGTACCTACAAAGGGTTGTTAAACCCTATGCATGACTTATTTGGTGCTGACTGACAGTTCACAGCTGACAGCTGACGGCTTTGAAACGTTACCAGACCAAATTATTAATCCCTACGTTGAACCATATGATCTACAAAAAACATGTGTTTAACAGCTGTAACTTCTGACAGTCAAAATTTAGGTATATACCTAAATGTTGAGTGTCAGAAGTCAGCTGTGAGCTGTCAGTCAGCACCAAATAAGTCGTGGAGCTACTGTACAAACTATAATAAGGCTTTGGTGGTAAGCTAAAAAAAAGAGAAAGTCTTCTAAAAGTATATGACCTCACATCAAAATATACGTTAATATGTTTATAGGGCAATTAAAACCCAGTGGTAGTTTGTGTGCCGCCTTGAGATCCTTCCCGTACCCCTGTTTGAGAAACATTTTATCAGACGATCTTATACTTATCATCCATTCACGGTAAGTTGCCCTTTAGTGTCAGTTGAGAAGTTTAGGAAAACAGATCCTTACTAAGGGCCAGTTTCATAGTCAGACTTAGTGAGCCTAAAGTGCGAGTCGATACTAAATACAGGACGACACCTACCTAGAACAAAATAGGAATGGGCCAGTTGTATATATATATATATATATATGTGGGAAGTAAAATATATATATATATTTTACTTCCCACATGAATCAATACACCATGTATATAATATATATATAATAGAGTTCGAATCTCTCGAATACCACAGTATTTGAAGGATTTGAGGAATCAAGGATTTGAGCATAGCATCTCTAATATATATATCGTTTCCTCAAATCCTTTGAATACAATGATATTCGAAAGATTCAAGAAAATCTCAAAAAAGGGTAAAAATGTATTAATATAATTAATTTATTCAATAGGGGTTATATTGGTTTTTGATGACGTAAGTGATATAGCAAATAATAATTTCATCATACTAAAAATTGTACATTTTCAATGATTCGAAATAAAATTATTCAAGATTCAGATTTGACATTCAGATTTGAGAAATATAGGAGTCGATCCATCTTTTATATATAGCCTATTATATATGAATGTATTAACTATATTAAATGGCACAGATGTAAAACTGTCTGCGTGATGTGGCCCAATAACTATAGTAATTGTAAACAACAAGTTTAAACTTGTAATATATTTTCTAAATAAGATTAGGATACAATGCACATTATATAATTTAGTTCATCTTTCACCAGCAGCCACTTAAAGTTTACCACTTACTGATAATAAATAGAATAGACCAAATTCATCACTATGTAACTTTACAAAACCTAGCTTAAAAGTTCGTATTAGAGTTTATCTGTGTCTTAAGTTTCTTAATTCCAATTAGTGCCGCGAGGGGAACTTTATTTTTCGGAGTCTGAGATTGTGTTAAAAGTTAGGTTCAAGTTGTAAGTCAGTATCCGTATCCACCTCTCCCAAGAGTCTCAAGGAAATTAAGTGCTTGTTAACTGTTCTTTGGGAAAATTTAGTGTTAGACCAACACGAAGTCTTAGTTCCCCCTGGCTCTTTCGCGCGTGCAAAGAGAACTCCTGGCGCAGTTCATTTCATGCCAAACCTGTGAGGAGTATTAATGGTCTCAGAGGTGGGAATTGAAATAAGGGAAACACATAACAGGTGTGTTAGCTGCAGAGTAACGACACTAATTCAAACAGAGAATTATTTCATAATGAATACAGGAGGATCAAAAAGCCATCCCACAATAGTTGTTAGCTAGAGTTTTACATGATATTTGTAGCTGTTTTTACTTTCTCATAATTACCTTCTCCTTAAGTCAACAACCTAAAGGGTGGTTTGTTGTGATGTATATCCATCCGGAGCTAGGCATACTTCCAACCCTTCGGTTGGTTAGTACTGCCTGCACCATCTGGTAGAAATCACATGTACTAGTGGGTTTCATAAAGTGTGTTGGTTCCCCGTTGCTTTTCCCCCACTGGATTTCTATGAACGAGAACGAAAGGACCCACCAATTTTACCAGTAAAGGTACTTCCACAAACCTTCCACAGATCTTCTACATGCCACAATCGAACTGGCTTTACTCCCCTTCCACGGATCTTCTACATGCCACAATCGAACCGGCTTTACTCCCCCTCCACAGATCTTCTACATGCCACAATCGAACCGGCTTTACTCCCCCTCCACAGATCTTCTACATGCCACAATCGAACCGGCTTTACTCCCCTTCCACGGATCTTCTACATGCCACAATCGAACCGGCTTTACTCCCCTTCCACAGATCTTCTACATGCCACAATCGAACTGGCTTTACTCCCCTTCCACAGATCTTCTACATGCCACAATCGAACCGGCTTTACTCCCCTTCCACAGATCTTCTACATGCCACAATCGAACCGGCTTTACTCCCCCTCCGAAGGAAGTTGTGCTACAGATTTGTAACGCTCAAGGAAAATCCGTCTACCTCAGCTGGGTTTTGAACCCACGGACATTGGGTCCTGAGAAGAACACTTTACCTCAAGACCACGGAGGTCGACACTTCTCCATAGAGAGAGGAAATATTGCTATCGTGAAAATGTTTGACCTCCAAGATTATGATGAATATTTAGGTTTTATGTGCTCCAGAAATCCAAAGAAATGAAATATGGATTTTACAAATATGTATGTCTCTGGGTCTGGATGAGAATCGATTTGATGGATTATGTTCAAACTTGATATTTAGATGCTGTATGGCTACATCTAGGGGCATTTATTTTTATTCTCACCCTAACCTTTAGGTTAAGGGAAGTTTATTCAAAAACTATTTTTGAAAATTGTTCCAGACTATAAAACACAATATGAGACGATTGTGTGATAACATTTTATTTGATTCAGTGATTATTTAAAATTTCTGAGTAGCGCTGAGCTAGGGTATTAAAAGTTACATGCAGTTTTTTTCGCCTGAAACTTTATGTAAAGTTCTTATCAATAAAGGGGAAAGAATTAGTATGTGCCAAGGAAACCATGAACAGCCCTTTAAGCACTTATTATAATCACATTGAGTGTAACGGGCTAATCGGGCTTAGCTCCGTTCAATTATAAGATACGAATGTTTGTTAGTACAAGCAAGTCGTTAAGAGTTAATAAAGGACAATCTTGTGTTAAATGCTACGCCCGTAACAAATGTTTATTTGTTTACATACCAACTTCACCAACCTTGGCTGCAAGCGGAATGCCCCACTGGAATAAACAACACCTGAGAAATGACCGGCCGCGGCCGCAAGGGAGAGCTCCGCGTTCAACAACGAATACGAGGCAACTGAAAGCAACATCAACGCTGTTGGCCTGCTCAACTCGGGGTTCTGGAAAATTATGGAAGCTTCCCCCTCCACTCCAGTCTGACCACTCAACCACGTGAAGTCTTCATGCTATATATTCGCGGGCCCGCTTCGAAGAAAATCACAGAACACGCCGGGACCGAACCGGCACCGTTGTCTTGCAACACGCTCTCATCGATTCCAGTAAATAAACATTTCAACGTGCACATACAGTTCGGGGAATGGATCCTCTAGATAGGAGGAAGCCGCTATAGCAGCGATACTACATGGCAGGATGAATACCATCAGTCGAAAGGCTAAGATTAGGATAAGTCGACTACATGACAGGTTTTTTTTATTAGGACAAATTGTTAGTTAGGAATAGGAAATATTCATGGTCTGTCTTGGGGCGTTATAAGTATGCTTTGTTAGTCTAGTTTTGTGTCTTCTCTTTCTAGAGAACAAATTGTAAATAGTATTCAGAGTTTTGTCTACTTGCTCTAGAGAACAAGTTGTAAATAGTATTTGTTTAATTCCGCGCTTCTCGCGTTTCCGTGACTGAGCCGCATGGGCCAGCCACTAGACATTACGGTGATAATAACGACACACACCATGTGTCCATTCATGTAACAAAGAGGTAGCTTGCCCGGGAAAGCGACAGTCCAAGTTAAATGGAGGCCCAGGTTTTATACCTAGTTAGGTTTATTGATGAATCACAAAAACTTGTGTTTGGTAGTTAACCTGTGGGCCGCTCTTGCTGCTCAAGATTGGCCCGTGATTTATTTGAGTTTCAATAGTTGCCTTGCTCCTCTTGGGGGCATACAACTCTTCAGTCGCTTCTGCCCCTCTGGCTCGACTGGAGTTGTCACTGAGTACTTGATCATGTACAATGAGGTCGATCGCCCTCTAGGTTCCAAAATAGTGGCACGCGTTATCGACCGGGCATGGCCCGTAGTATTTGAGGTATTTATGAATTGTTCGTACCTCTTTGGAGGTGTTTTGTACTGTACCCAAGGTCCTCTCATGTAACTGTACTGAAGCTTGCCCTATATAAGCAATTATTGTGCTTTCACAGCCGAAGTTCATTCATGGTAGAACTACTAGTAACGCAACTCAATTGTCCGAGTTATTTCTTGTGGCGCTTCACGCCTCACGCCGGCTGGCTTTGGCAAAGCTACCTCCTACTGTATTTACTTATTATACATTGTTCTTAAGGAGATTACGTGCAAAATATTGTCTGTCTTGTGAACTATTAAATTGCATTTACTTTAATCACCTCTTTCTTTCATTTATTTAATGTTTTAACTTAACCTATGTAAAATGTGCACCCCGTAGGGGCGGTGCATGAGTAATTAATCAATCAATTAATTAATTATACCAGCTTTAAGTGGTCGAATGGTCTAAGGCGTCACTCTCGTATGAGACTAGCCTATTGATGACGGGGAGATTAGGGGTTGAATCCCAGTCAGGCCCAGTGAGAGCGATTTTCCCTAAATGGTTTCCCACTCTCCTCCCATGCAAATGTGGGTATATTACCTCTAAAATTAAACCTTCCTTGTCCCTAAACCATTTCCATTATTAGTACAAAGACGTATAGCCTGAATGGGAAGTAAAATGCGGGGCTTAGAAAATAATAATAATTATATATCTCCTGTTAAGTTTTGGAGTTCTTATATACACACAAACCAACAATGAAACATTAGTTTTATTTATAAGGCTATGGCGTTCTTTTCTCTGCCCTCTGTTAGCTGTCTTCTAATTAGAGTAGTAATCGGTTTGTGTGAATACATATCTAGGCTATGTAAATGTAAGCTCAAATTAAATAAACAGCTAGGTTTAACGTTACCCGTAAAGTTTTAACTGACCAAAGAAACACTTTTTGCTATCTAATATGAATACAAATCAACCAAACCATAAACACCGGTCATTTTATTATAATCTGCAAATTTATCTTTGGACTTTAGATTGGAATTTATATGATAAACTCCTTGCTTTTAAAATGCAAATACCATGTCAAAGAATTAAAATTTATTAAATAAATCACGTTTTCATTTAATATGATTTTTATTTTTGATCAGTTTTAAAGTTTGAAAAAATGTGCGCATCTCTTGATAGGTTACTCTACAATTTCACTAAATTTGAGCTTTCCATCTGAATGAAAAGTATTAAAAATTTTCCGGACAGATATACATATTATATACAGATGCCATTAAACTTTTATTAAAATAAATGTGCGCCAAGCGGCCTTTTGGTCTAGTAGTCTGGCTACTTATAAGTCCCGGGTTCAATTTCCGGTGGTACCATAGGTATAGGCTTTTTTCCGAAAGGGGAGCTATTACTATGGTCACCATGTTTTGGTTAATTAGACTTAAGTTAGTTTTAAGTTCTCTCCATACCTTCATAGTCCCTACCATTATGACATCTCATTGCGGGTATGACGTGTAGACAGCCTCCAAGGTATAACCTGGGTAACGTTCTGTTCCCACGGAACGGCTTAAAGTCTACATACAGGGGGACCGAACTATATACTATTCCTCTCACGATCAAATATACCATACGCCAAAAATAAATGGTACGGTGTATCGCAAAGACTTTCTCTAACTTTTATCTTAAAATAATAATTTTACTAAAAGCTCGTAAGGTTTGTGAAACGAAATAATAGGTCTTAACAATGTTGTAGAAACACCACACCAACTACCCGTTCGGGTTACACGCACTTACACTAATGTGCAATGGTGAGATGAAAATGGAGGACCTACAGTTTAATGTGGGATCCGAACCACGGTGGAGGCCTGGCATTCCACGCATTCACAAGTTGTGATCATTACACGTCTTGTCAGAGGTGAAATAAGGGTTTGGCAATCAGATAAATCTGTGCCGGGACCGAGGATTGAACCCCAGACCCCCGATACACAAGTTTGACACCTTACCCCCAGACCGCCAGGTCACCTAATATACACTGTTATTTACTTTCTCTATGGCATTAAGAACTAGGAACATTGTTACAGAAAAATTGAGAAAAGAGAAACATCTTTGTCCATCAAAGAGCATAAGAATAAAATTCATTTTCAAAGACCTGAATTAAAAAGTAGGCATATATAATTGCTTATAGCACAGAAATGATTGGTTTTATAAAAATATATTTCAAATAAAAGATGTATATCTTTAATAGTACTACAACGTTACAATGATAAGTTATTTCTTATCTCAAATAATTGCGATGAAAATTGGAAAATTTCCCTCATGTAAAGTTTCCTCAAAGTTATTTTCATGAAAAAATGAGAACTGCCATCTTGTTTATAGTAATAAATAAAGTCTAGATACAAAATTTAATCAAAATCTTTAAAGCGAATTTCGAGGAAGAGTATAAATTTTTTTCTTGCTGCCCTTCAGTAAACTGACCTAATATTTAGGGTTACACATCTAACTCCAAAAAACTCTCGGGGCGGGGCACAATTTATGAACACCCCAGATACTAGGTTATGGCCCAATCTGTAAAATAGTTTCAACTCTAGCCCGAAGTACAGACAGACGGTATTGTGAAAACCACTTTTGTTTGTTTCAGGAGGTCATGAAACGTCGACATTTACCAAAATCTTGAGTTAGAATTTTTTGACGATCACAATACTTTCTCTTCGAGGTGTCGAGAGAGAGTAAAAATGTGTGCCTATTAAGCTATAAATTTTAAAAATTTATAACATATTTCCCGGGTATATTTTTATTTAGGATGCTGGAATTCAAACATCTCCTGCTGAACTAACTTTCCAGGTAAAGTCAGGTGCAATTCTTTCGCTAAAAGAGTTAATTTTTAAATATCTGATACGGGAGGTATAAAGTTTTCCGTGGTAAAACTTGATTTGTTTTTGATAAAAAGTATTAAAAACACATAAAGTTTTCCGTGGTAAAACTTGATTTGTTTATGATTAAAAGTATTAAAAACACATAAAGTTTTCTGTGGTAAAACTTGATTTGTTTTTGATTAAAAGTATTTAAAAAACAGAGTCATTGAAGAGAAATAAATGCTAGCACTATAACTATATATATTTAGGGTATGTATATATATATATATATATATACCATAAATTTACAACGCTTTCTGTGTCATCGCCAGTTTTATTAAAGTTCTGTGTGCAAACAATAATAAATAAAAAAGTCAGCAGAATTGACACATTTTGGAACAAATTGCTTTTTTGTAACTTTAGGACATGTTGAAATATCATAGGATCTATTTGATAATAAATTGCCAAGGGGTAAAAAAAAAAGAGCAAACTAATATATCCATGTTCGTAGAAACCACAGACTTAAAAATACTATTATTATAGAGCACCCAAGTGAAGAAACGTGTAAAAACCGTGTTAGTAGCAAAGTAAATTTACAAAAGAAGACAAAAATAAATATAACAATAACTCATGTTTCATTTTCTTTGAATGTTGGTGGTTCGACAGCAAAAAAATATTATCGCGTTACTGAGTATAGTCAAAAGAAATAATAATTTGTGTGAACATATGTATTTTTATTGGCATAACATACTGAAAATGTGGGCCCAGTTAAAAATTTGAAAGCCCGCGCCGGTGGTTGCATGGTCTAGGGTGTCACACTACTAATATACAAGATTAGCAATAAAGGGGAGATTAGGGTTCAAGTCTGTCAGGTGTATTGAGGGTGTTTCTTTCAAAAATGGTTTCCCGTTTTCCCTCCATATAAATGAGGGTATATTTCCCTCTAAATTATAGCTACCTCATTCCTGCCCTATTATTGTAAATATGCAGATAACCCAAACGGTCAGTAAATTTTTTTTTAAATCATTCTTAGACTCTTAAGCTTGTACCAATTTTATATTTATTTTATTGTCATCATTAGAGTATTTGACTAATAATAATATTAATAATAATAAGATACATACACGCACACACATATTTCATAGAGGTGATCAACATACTTTTCAATTTAGCCAAAAATATGGCGAATGAGAGTTAAAATTCGCCATACCATGTAAAAATTGAGAAATTAGGTTTCTCAATCGAACATTTAAAACAATACATACTGTTTGTACTAGTTTATTCAGAACATATAGCCTACACTTTGACTACTCGGTTACAACTTCCTAAGACGCAAATAATAAAAACTATTCAAATTGATAATGTAAGAAACTTTAATATGAAATTTGACAATCCTTTTGTCTGACGGCAGAGATTAAACGAAGTGTTGGTAAACGGAGTGGAGGGGGGGTAATGGATGGCAGTGTCGCGTCACTGACTCGTTCAGAAAGATGATATGCTTGAAATATCAAGTTACAGCCAGCACACACCGGCCGTATAAAGTTTATTTTACTATGAGAGCTGGCAAAATAAAATTCACCACACTTTAATGGACAAGTCGCCACCTTTAGGGGCTGCTCACCCCGGCTGTAGAGTCTAGTGTTTTGATATTATCTATTGTTCGGCAATATAATTGATAGTCTATCAGATAGGAGAAAAAAATAGTACCATTTCTGCGGTAAAGACGTGTGAGGTGTCATTTTATTCAGTTTTTTGTGTGTGTGTAGATTACGACTATGCCGCACCTTTTTTTGTTTTTCTTTTTTCCCTTACCAAGCATACATTTAATATATATATATATATATATATATATATATATATGTACAAAACTTGTTTAGCTATACATTCTCTACAAAAAAGGTTCTTTTTTTTAAGGTTGAACCAACGATAAAAGTCCTAACGATGGTCAAACCTGAATAATATCCCGCTATACCGGGTCTTAAATGCATCACGCACAGTTAATATGCTTAAAATCCACCGAACTGAATTGCCAAGAATTTAATAATAAGTATGTGTAATAATTACTGATACTTACAAAACGTTGTACAGTTTCTATTGGCGAGACAATCTTCCTAAAGTTACTCCAGAGCCCAGGCAACAGAATCGATAGAGTTCTTGATTTTTACAAAACTAACTGGATTAAAGACTTCGAGAGAGCTCACTGGCAAGACCTGCATTGCATGAACATATCAAAGGAGGCTTTAAAGTTAAGTCTTGGCCACAGTTCCTTACAGATAGTTCAAATAACGCTAACCTCATTTTTCTAATTGATATGTGGAGAATACCAATCTATCAAATCAAACTGCAGAGTAGAGTTATATTCATTGCTAATGAAGACAAGTGCTGGAAAGTAACATAATATGTTGAAACGATAGAGTTTACTGAACTTGCTTGTGACCACGAAGAGGCTAACCTTAAATGCTACACATGCAGTTGTTGTTAATGCTGATGACATCGATGTCCTAATCATTTTATGTGAGAAATAGGTAAAAAAGGAAAAGATCGGATTGTCTCCCTTCAAAATGTTGTTGGCAAGTACAACCCTAAATTATCAAATGGCTGCAACACTGATGACTTCATGACATCTCTGATTGGGTTTCACAGGCTATGACAGCGTTTCAGCCTTTGACGGCAAAGGCAAGAGAGCACCTTTCAAACTGAGCATTGCAGCAGACTAAAGTGAATCGTTCAAAGCCCTTGGAGAAGAATGGACAGTGAGTGAGCCCCTAAATGCTACCCTGGAGAAGTTTGTGTGTCGAATGTACGGCGGGGAAAAAGCTGAGGACTTAGATAAACTGAAGTATGATTTGTACGGCTGTAAAGGAGTCAATATTCTGCAAGAGCTCTTAACCTCCTTGTCATTCAACATTACGCCTCCAGGTGAGTAGAGCCAGCTACCAGGCCGCTATAAGGAAGAGATCTCTAGCAGGCTTTCAGATGGCTCCCACACCACACGAACATAGATGGCAGCACTTGCCACTCGTGAACCGACAGCCTGGCATTTGTCAACATGTTTCTATTATAGTTTGGTTAGTGGCAGTACTCGTATTGTATGTATGTAATGAGTCTCAATTTATCAGTCGTAATATCACCTTGTGTTCCCGTATAACGACTTTGAGGTCATGATTATGGTATAGTCGTACCGAAACATGTCGGCAAGAATTGAATCGGCTTTCTTTTAAACACCGATCACCTGCTAAAAGGAGTAATGGGACTAAACAAGAATAAGACTTAGGGCCAGTTTCATAGTCAGACTTAGTACGCCTAAAGTGCGAGTTGATACTAAATACAGGACGACACCTACCTAGACCAGAATGGAGTGGGCCAGTTTCACATATGAAACTGGCCCATTCCATTAAATTTCAGGTAGGTGGCGTCTTGTATTTAGTATAGCGTACTAAGGCGTACTAAGTCTGACTATGAAACTGGCCCTTAGATACTATACTTAAACTTATATTAATTACCAAAGTTCTAATCACAGTACAAGACCTTACAATTACATTCTTTTGTATCACTTTGAAAGACGCTATATGTTACGAGGTTAATTGCATCTAACTATTCAACATCAGTGTTGGAATGTAAACTATGTGTTATTCTCAATTTATGTTCTAGCTATTTTAATTATATTTTAATATGTTGTATATGTTATCTTTTTGACTTGTCGTCAACTTATGATCTAATAATTGTTGTTGATGATGTTATTGATACTTTTTAAACTTATCATGACATTTATGCTTGTTGAAGGCACAGTTTAGCCGGTTTTTTGATCATTAAAGTATATCAATTTCAACCTTTTTAATAATTTTTTAATATTTTATTAATTCATCAGTGTACTATATCTTTTCACTTTATATTGCGAGTCTCAAGTTTTTATCTAAGTCTTAACCATATGCAAATAAATGTGTTTGAATTTTCTCTACTGTTCATCCAACCAAAATCAGGGTGTAAATATGTGTTTGTAGCTAAAGTCACCATATAACTAATATGTACCATTATGTGTAGATAAAAATGGATTAAACCTAAACAAAGGGTGAAATTTCCGTACTTGTTTGTGTCAAGCGTAAAAATAACATGGGAAAGACTGAAGATAAAACTTTTTGATGTAATAGAAACTAAACAAATTTTGTTTTGTGAATAGGAATTACATATTAATATATTATAACTATATATAAAATTCAGTTGGTGGATTTTAAGCACATTAACTTTGCGTGATGCATTTAAGACCCGGTATAGCGGGATATTATTCAGGTTTGACCCTCGTTTGGGCTTTTATCGTTGGTTCAACCTTAAAAATGAACTGAACCTTTTTTGTAGAGAATTTATAGCTAACATTTTTTTTAGGAATATATATATTTTTTAAATGTATGCTTAGTAAGGGAAAAAAGAAAAACAAAAAAGGTGTTTTTTCAACGTTTTTTTTAGGAAAAAAGATGATAAATCTACCAATTTCGATTTCCGGGTTGCCATATTCGTGATCTACAAAAAAAAAACTGAATAAAATCACACCCCACACGTCTTTACAGCAGAAATGGTACTATTTAAATGAACATCGGGGTCTAGCTGATGGTCTATGAAGCATGAAGGAAGCTCTTTAAGCAAGCAGTAAGAAAAATTAGTTTAACCTGAAAGGTGGCAGTCTTACGTCAAATGACTACACCATAGTGAAACAAAGCAAAATAAGCTTGAAAACTTTCATGGTAAACAGAGGATAGAGTATATTGTTCATATTTTGACAGCCAGAAAAGTTACTAGATATGGGCGGGGCTAATAATCTTGATTTTTGCCATTCGACCTTATATTTGTTCTCCTGGTGTATAGGAATTAATTTCTTAGGTGGCGACACCATTATCTCCAGATGGTAGGATGATAAGTGAGAATGATGGTAGAAAGCAGAGGGGACCTACAGTTTAACGTGGGCTCCGAACCACGGTGGCCCCCACATATTCACAGAGCGTGTAAGTACACACTTTGTCAGAGGTGAAAGAAGGGTTTAGTAATATTGATCTGTGCCGGGACCAAGATTTGAAGCATGGACTCCTAACACAGAGGTCTGACACCTTACCCCTAAACCACCAGGGCCCCCAAGTTACTAAATATACTTTCACGTATTCATAGGTCAAGTCGTATTATATACATCTGTCAATTTTGATAGATATTATCAATCCCTATAGAAACACTAATGTTTGCCACAAAAAAAAAGTTAGTATTTTCTAAAAGTTTCCTTTACTTTCTCTGAGAATATTGTACCTCCCCACATCAGGCTCCTAGGATCTATATAAAGTACGTTACCTGATCTTAACCTCCTTGGACTGCCACTCATTGTGCCGCTCGAAACTGATGAGGATCGCAGCTATCTCCTGGAGCAAAAATACGTCATTATTAGGGAAACTCACATGTTCAAATAATACAGTTTAAAAATTAAAAGAACCAATATCAATACACAACATTAATATACAATAATAATTATTATTTCAATAAAATTTAGTATAGTGGTGACCAGCAGTGACAATAAAAGACAAGGACTAATTATTATTTTTTGTATTAACGTGCGCTTTCTGAACCGACTGATTATATCAACACATGGCTTATAAACTAACTTATATCTAGAACAAACACAATACGCAGCGCCAAGGGAAAATCACATTTCACAAATTATACATTTTTCGGCCATGTCTGTATATGAACCATGGACCCTTAAATCAGTAGGCAGACACGATACTGACTGAGCTAGGATGTCAGTGTTGGACATGAACACTAAAAATTACTAAATTTTTAACATATAATAATAATAATAATTATTATATTTTTGTAATCCCAAACTAGAGAATATTTTAAATTAGTAAATTAAAACTAGAAAAGCAATACAGTGAAGAAGAGTAATTAAAATAGAAATAAATAAATGGTACGGCAGACCGCACAGACTTTCTCTCTCTTTCTATAAACTCGTAAGATTTCTGAAAGGAATAATGTACATTGTATCATCACCACTCCACATAA
>CABFWO010003340.1:11916-59262 GCA_902155825.1 Timema genevievae
CAATCAAACTTAGTTTTGCTATTACTATTAACAAAGCGCAAGGGCAAACATTGCAGGTAGCAGGGGTGCATTTGGAAATGCCATGTTTTTCCCATGGCCAGCTATATGTAGCCTGTTTGCGTGTGTCCAATGCCCAGAATTTGTATGTATTTGTGCCAAATGGAAGGACATACAACATAGTATATAGGAGCGTCCTAAAATAATGATCTATTGTGTGCCCATGATTGCAACGGTCAAGAACAAGCGGAGTAAATAAGGGATTTAATTAACTGTAAGTAAAATTTAAGATGGAGTAGGATCTTCCATTTTGTGGCAAGGCATAACCTATTACTCTACTGACACACACTCCACTACTTCTTTTCTACTCCTACACTTAATCCTGATTTATATTGTGTAGTTTGTTTTTTTCTTTATCTCAACATCTATTGACTAACAACCTCAATATGTTCATCGTTTTTATTGTCATATTCCCTGTGTCAATCGACAACCTGAATCTATTGATAAAATCTACATTAACGCGAGCGAAGCCGCTGGCAAAAGCTAGTACTATATAATGATTAAATTCACCAAACTCTGTTCTTTTCATGTTCACTTTGTGTACACACTTTCTTTTAAGTTTATTACGCAATGAAAGTAATAATAAAGCCTCATTGTCACTGTCATCACTCACCGAGGGCAAACTACCCTCCAACATCTCGTACAAGCGTAGTTTCCAGTATGGCCACTTGGCGTAGCGAACAAAACCAACATAGCATACGTAGCGTGGCGCTTTGTGTGGCCCCAGCAGTTTCATGGATTTTAATTTCTCTTTCTAGGCCTTATGGTCTAAATATGCAAACAATATATAGAACACTTAGGCAACATGGTCTTCATACTGGAACGTTGTAGTGCAATATATTGGTTGTCAAAGTAACGAAACTATACAACAAGGTTTTTAAGAGAATGATGGTACTGAAACACTAAATCTGAACCAGCAGAGAAGTAAAAACTTATTAAGATGCTACAGTGACAACTTTAAAGGGATAGTCAAGAGGGTGCCTCGAGCCTCTACTGCGGTAGATGTTCAAACAATAAGCTTACATAAAGAGTGTGTAACAACCGTTGGATAAACTCACTTCTAAAGAAAGATATCACTGATAGACAAGAGTATACCATGTGATAATATTCCTAGTTTTATTTATTATTTCGTGTCAACGCGTCTAATATAACTATGATATATCAGAGTCAGATATGTAGAGCGGGTGCCACTTATAAGCATTTCACTTAAGATTATATAATCTTTTTTATTTTCTCGTCTAGTTCTGATGGTCTCAAGATAACTCTTTTTCTCGAGATCACTGGGTGTTTAGTTGGTAGAAAAAACTAAATCGCTTTGCTAAAATTTCAAATAAATCCTACAATTATTTATGTACATAGGGTGCAATCAATATACACACAAATACACGTTAATTTGAGCATTTTAAAACAGTAGAAATATTATCAGAAATAATTTACTACTCGCCCGCTTTGAAAAAAATATTTGTATAGGGGAAGTAAATTTTCATCACTTTTTTCTTTTTTAATCATTACATTTTAAAAGAAGATATATTAACGAATTAATCTAATAGGTCGAGATGAGTAAGATCACTCAAGGAAAGAATCCCGCATTATCTTGGAGTGGAGATAGAACATAAAAACCATAAAGTTTAATCACATGAGAAAACTACCCCCGTTAAAAACGGCCGCAATTGAGAGCTTTACCTCCCAGTTACATGCAATACAATGTTTTGCGAGCCTAACAATTTATACCGCATGACCAAAAGGTTCGGTATCACTTGACAGTGAGAGAAAATATTTTATTTGGTGAAAAAGATGAATACGGAAATATTTTAAGAAACGTTTAAATCTACCATAAAAGGTCCAAGTTACCATGAATGGTCTCTAAGTAAACAAATGGAGAAATTAGAAGATAAACTAGCGATAGACTGCTGACTTTATCATAAGATTTTCTCAACAATTTGACGTATTTTCCCATGACATTACTTATTGTCTTAGCTTATCAAGTACACAACGGAGAGTACACTATGAATGAGATTAAATAATACACATACTATTTATATTAAGATTAATTTTGTAAAATGAGCTAAAAACTTACTTTTTTACTATTATAAATATAATATAAAACCACAAATTACAAAAAATGTTTAGACATTATGCTGCTGATAGTTTTCAATTTAAAAATTTTCTAGTAAAATATACAATAGTATTTAGGAAGAATAATCAAAGATATTGTCTATTACATAGTAAATTGAGTGTATTTACTAAGATTTGGATATCTTAGAGCTGTATTCATAATATAATATTTAGAGTCAATCAATATCTCACTATAAGAATAACAATCAGCTCTGGCATTTGTTAACGTGACATTTAATTACCACCCTGAAACCAAGGCATGAGGAATACGCCCTCTGAGCCACCGCAACCGGTGCTAGCCAGGGCCAGGAATAGGTTCAACCCTCAACAAATTGTAGTGCGAAGAACAAAATTAACGTTCATTTTAAGGAATAAACAAGGAATCATCCATAAAGGTCTGTAAATATTTAAACTTTATTCTTTCATTGTATAAAAATGTAGTTTATATAGGATAAGATAAAATTTGTTAGACATAAGACAAACTAATACTTAAATTACCAATGTTAATGTATTGATAGACAATTAAATAAGTGTATTTACTGATCAAGCAAATTTGAATTTTAAAGTAAAATTTAACTCTAACCTACACCTTGAATTTCATTCTAGGATAACCATTTTTATCTTCCAAGTAAATTGTATTACTCATCTTCAAGCCCCACGAATATTCATGAATTTTCTGAGTCAGTGTCATCCTCCTTACATAAAAAACCTCTACGAATCGTTTGGGTCGATGATTATCATTCCCATTCACACCTCTAAAACCTACAATCCATTCGGATAGCCACACCATACTTAAGATCCTGCCCCCATTTTCTTAATTGTAGCCCTCCTGTTTCCCCTTCTATTTCTTTACACCCATGATTCACGCAGTTGCTCCTCAGCACACTCGAAACACCAAAGGAAATGGAGGAACCAAAGCACCCGTGTGGCTCAATACGCAATATTCCGTAATATTTGTAATCCTAGAAAATGCATTGAAACACCCTTGATCATCTCTTCAACCCCCTCCACACTAGCTCCCTCCACTCAGCATCACAGAACTTCCAGCCAAAACCTTTCCCATCTTACACACAATCTGTATCGTGATATCAACCACCCCAAACTTCTCCGTTCTAATCCTAGTTAATTTAACAGCTGTTTTCTCAACGACCAGAAACTCCAGAAGAAACTTATCACCCTAAGGTTCGACTCTCCTGCACCCACCCCTCCATTATCCTACGCCAAACATGACCATCTGTTCCGCCATGTTGACCCTCAGCTCTTCTCAGAGAAAACCTACGGGATCTTCTTCTGCTAACATTGTTACGAAGATATTCCCATGAACTTCTGTAAACACGGCTCTCATCGAGGTCCACATATTGGCTACTTCGTGAAAATCAGTCTTATTCAAAGGTAAAAACAGGCCAAAGAGACCAGCAGGAGTAAAGGAACTCTTCCTACACAATACCAACATAGCAACCAACCAACACACAAATATAGAAGGCTATCACTCGGTAATAATTAGAACACAAAGAGCTAAGCATTTTTCAGCAATACATAAAAAACAAGTACTAACGACAAGTCTAGTCAAGGAGTCATCCAATCTCCCATCATACGAATAACAAGCAGTTCAGTTCGAATGGGGGATTGACTGACCAACGAATTTCGACATTTGAACAGCTCTTGGTAAATAATCCTAACTTGTAAGAAAACTTATTAATGAAACTAAAATAATTTTAGAAAAAGCATGACCTTGGAACTTTTCAAGCCGCAATTTCTATGTGTATAAACTATGATATTTGTATACACAATGAACTTATTATAACTATGTCAGTGGACATAGCCACCGTTTTAAAACGAGTAACAAATACAATATTTAACACCAATCATGATTAGGATACTGAGGATTTATTAAATTACACAAACTTTTTATTTTTATTTTAGGGTAGTAGAAATATTAAAATCAGACCCTAAATAAAAGTACATAAATAGTAGTCTTTCACGATTATAGGGGACCCTGGATCGACTCCGGGTGATTTTGATAGCTATATTTACTATTTGTATATGAGTTTTCCTACTACGAAATTAATAAATATCTAGTCTAAGAGTTTGAAGTTGTAGTAATAGACATACTTTCATGCTGAATACATTTGTAGGTTAAATAAGTCTTGATATTACCAAGATATTAAAATATAAACAATCATAAATGGATGGCTTTGATTCGATCATGAAAACACATAAGTTGAAATATTTGCGCATTTATGATAAGAAAAACATACAGCTTATTGAACAGTTAATTTATCAATGTCTTGATTGTTTTTGAATTCACAGAAAAAACTCAAACGAAATATAATTATCTATGTGATTATGTGTAAGCTTTTGAATATTAACATTTATGATAAGAATAAGTCAGAGATAGTTCAAAGATAAAAATGACAATGAAACGTGTTCTTCCCCGAAAAACTCTTTTTCTGTATAAAAACCCATCCTTTGGTAGATGAAGCCACCATTCCCAGTACTGCCGCCAACAAGATGGTTTCCATAGTTGCTCCCTTGATCGCCATTTTGGCAACATTGCAATTAACTGCCTCCTTCCCTCTGGAAGGAGCCAGGGTGAATGGAGAGGAGATCATACCTGATGTCGGTGAGTTGGCAAGTCACTCAAATCAACGAGCAGTCAAGTGTTTGAAATAACATAAATAAACATTTCATTAAATTATTTTATTTTTAAATATAAAATTATTATTATTAGCACCGTGTCTTACTACCCGTTCGGATTGTACGCACTTTAAATATAAAAACAAATTTATTAAACAAATTTTAATTAAAGTATTGTAAAATTTTTTTTAAATAAAGTCGAATCCATCCAATTATATTTTAATAGATAAGTTTGATTAAGAAAATCCATTTTTAAAAATTAAAATACATATCATTACAATTATTTTACATACCAAAATATCCTGGTAAGTTTTCGTAACTGTTGGTTAGGAAAAAAGAATTTTGAGGCTTAGGATATAATGAGTATGAAACTTGCCCAAAAACGCATATTAGAAAAATAAAATTGATTGCTTTCAGGCGCCCTGGCGGAACAACGCCATCAGTTCCCATGGCAAGTGAGTGGGAAGTATCAGGGTGATATCATGCTGAAAGTCTCAGACAGGAATGGTCTCATCGACTCTAGCGCTCGCTGGGCTAATCGTGTGGTGCCCTACTACATTGACCCCGTTTTTAGTAAGTTTCTTATTGTGCATGTGTGTAGTGGCACAACTCGGGTTAGTGTCATACAGAGTAGAAACTTATGTTGTCACCCCCATGAACCTTCTCTCGTACCAGACCATACAGCAAATGTAGTGGTAATATTTGTTTCTTACTAATGCTACTTGTAAATTGTATGCCTCGTGTATCAACGAGTGTAATGGAAATAGTAGTGACATAAACAACTTGCAAAATTAAAATTACACCTTTAAATTAAAATATTATAGTCACAGCCTAACAATATTTAAATAATTTCATTGGTTAGAGTGAAAATTTGCTAAGAATACTATCGAATTGGAATTAAAAACATTTAAGATCTACATTAAAATTTGGTTAATTTTAACAATTAACTTCAGCGTTACTTGAGATGACTTTATGTATTAAGTATTTATTATCAATAACTTCCCTACATGTTTCAAGTTTGTGAGCAAATGCATTTGGAAATATACTCATAAATTAATTAATTCCATAAAATAAACAGATACAAATAAACAAGTATTTCAGAACTTAGTGAACATCTAGACATAGTGGAAACATTACCGTAAGCATGAGTGTGGGGAATCACTATGTTTAGTCAATCACTTTCCAAACTTTTAATAATGTCAGAACTGAGGTCAGAAACTCTTATCAAATTTAAAAGGAGAAATCCTAAAAATAGATATTTCACTTAAACTTTTCTACTGTTGATTTTTACAGATTATATAATCACTTCATAAATCTGGTTAGTCAGTATATGATGTCAGTTTTGGTGTCGAACATAATCCCAAAGTACTTCGCAAACCTTATGTCCATGACAAGCATCTCATTCACATGAGTAGCGTAGGTAGTTAAAAAAATAATTCTGAGTTTATGCTGCAATAAGATAGATTGATATTTAAAGTTTGATTTTAAATTTGACAAAATCAAAGAGTGTAAAACCACAGACAGCAACGAAAACAACTAATGTCTGCAGCGCGTTTAGAAGAAACCACGTGATTCGAAGCATCTTTGTGATTGAGTAATACTAACATATCTGACTTGAGTGCATGTGTATTAGAAGGTTCCAAAAGTAAACTAGCATAAACATAGGCTTAGCTTTGTAAGTACATTTACACAGCAAGCTGATCTTATGAAAAAGTTTTGGTGGTTTTGTGGCTATAACTAAATGCAAGGAATTTTTTTAGTAATGCATTTCTTATAAAAAACTGCACAAACATTTTACAGATAGTAATTTTGGTGTCACCCTCTCTGATATTGTCACCTGGTGCAGACTACCCCTCTTTCCCCTCTCCCTCTCCACCGTATTCCCTAGTTACTCCACTGCATGTGCGTTAATTTGTTTCTTAAAAAAATAATTCTAGGCTATAGACACGTTACCGGTTCTGAAATAACTAAACATTGCATAAAATACTTAACTCGGGATCAATTCTTCGAATTAATCTAAAAAAAATAATGTGAACAGTTTAATGGTTGATAAATTGTTTCACTAAATATCTCATACGCGTAAAATTGTTCCTTTATTTTAAAAAGGATAACTGAAAATCTGGTCTTAGTTAAACACTCTGATCATTTTTTTCAATGTTTTTAATTATAAAATAAGATATTTGGCAAATTATAGATATGACATGAACTTATGAGTTTATATCTTCAAACATTTTCATGACAAGCCATTATTTAAAATCTTTTACTTTGTAAATGACACTTTTATTTAGCTGTAGCAGATAAACAGTTTGAAGATTATCGGAATAAACAGTTAGATAATTGTTCATGTATTTAAAAAAAATTTCACCTTCATCCTTTTACTACCATCAAATGTTGCTATATTCATATATCTTAATAATCTTTATATTATGTGCCAAATATATACGTTGTAAATTTGACTTTAGCATATTATGAGATATTATTTTGTTTGTCTAGCTTTTTAATATTAGATATAGATTGTGATAAATCAATTTTTAATATGTCGTTAATAATTTTTGACAATTACATTAAAATATTAAAATAATCATTATGATTTTTAGCTAACTAAAATCATTCACCAATAATATTATTCTTTTATAAAAAGCCCTTTCTCTCATCAGTAAATTTAACTTTTTTTAATCGGTTTAATTAAATATGGCTGTCGGCAACTGAAAACACACAAAATAAACAAACAATATTTTGCTACTCAACATATTTTGAGCCACTAAAAAATTATAAAATGTCCAACCTAATCGGAAAATTATAACTAACCATCCTGGCTACCTTCAAAATAAATAACGCTTCATCAAACCAAAGCACGAAGTCGAATAGAACTACTGTATATTTAATGTTAAGCCCAAAGGAAGCGCAATAGGACTCTGTTGATTGCTATCCCCAGATGCTCATCAGGTGGCAACCATTCAGAGCGCCTTCAACGAGTTCCACACGAGGACTTGCATCAGATTCCGCCCTTACGTCGCTACCGACAGGGACTACATCTACATCGCCGGAGATCCCACCGGATGTTGGTCTTACGTTGGCAGACTCAACGGGGTAAGTTGATATGACATACATACAGTTCATTATCAACTAGTTTTGAATAATTTGTCAACACAGACTCAAAGATGGACATATATTTTATTTATTCATACGATCGAATGTAATAGTAAGTGTTGGCTAAACTTTATCATTCGGTGGCTCAATCAAATTGTAACTACCACCTTGTACTATACAATTACAAAAAATAATGTGAACTACTGGTTTTCAGGGGCAAGTTGTGAATCTCCAACTTAACGGCTGCGTGCACCATGGAGTGGCAGTCCACGAGTTGCTCCACGCCCTCGGGTTCTTTCACCAACAGAGTGCGACAGAGAGGGACGAATATGTCAGGATTTTGTGGAATAACATCGAACCCGGTATGTCCTCTGGGAAAGGTTGAACTATGTCTTAAATCTGGCAGACAAGTTCAACATATATCCATTTTAATTGAAAGTTGTTACTTGGAAGATGTAATAAAATGTGGTGATATCAGATCAGGGGGATTGACTTATATCCAATTATCACATTAGTTTAAGTACGAGTAATTAGTGTAAGCAGGTGAGAGGTTTCAGTGAGAACAACCAGTCTGGCTTAGTTAAAAATTTTGGAGAGGTGCATTCAAACAAAATAATTACTATAGCTACGTTATAAATATTGAATTAAATTAGTTTATATATTTAGTAATAAAATGGAAAAATCATGTCTACACTAATTTAAGGACGAAGGATTTAAATGATGAAGATTAAAGAAATGGAACATGATATGCCAAAATAAGGATTTAAATATCACAGTGAAATCCTAATGAGCAAACCCCTTTAAGTTCACCATACTAGGATCATATTCATTAGATTCTTGAATTCTATAAAAAAAAGATGATCATGGCAGTTGAACTGGTTGGCACTGAGCTGTATGTGACTTGATTTATTCAATCTATGGAGTCAATGGTTTTCTGAGCACATCGTTAATACACAATTGATTTATCTAGGCATGGAGCACAATTTTGACAAGTATGCTGCCAACCAAATCACTAATTATAACACCGTATACGACTACCTGAGCATCATGCACTACGATGGCTATGCATTCTCATTCAATGGCCAACCCACTATGCAGTCTCTGGTGAGTATTCTAATAATACGCCTGACTATTTACTACTATGTACACAATCTTTCCCGGGTACGCGTTACATAACCTACACAAAAACGTCATTAATTTTATTATAATTTTTATAATAGTTGAATTATTTATGTAACCCATCTAAATATATGATAGTACAGGGTCCAGCATAAATAACTGAATGGTTTTTAAAGAGGTTGAAGATTTATTGGGGTTGCCTCCAGGAAAATAAAGGCCTAGCTGATATTCGTATTCTGGACATATGAAAGATCGATTGAGTTTATTTCAAACTTCACTTTTAAATAATGGACGTAGCAAATGGTTTTAGTCCTTTTGATGCGCTCCTCCTTAAATCGGGTAAAATTATTGTCTATGACTTTGCTAAACATGTGTTCAGTAATCGCTACGATGTATTTTTTTAATGCAACCCTTAAAGTATTCGGTGGTATGGGTCTGTCTGACTTACAAACATTATTTTAAGTGTTCTCTTAAGAATTACATCTGTTGGTTAAGATATGTTTATGGAAAGAGGTTTCCAAAACGGAGGTAAGGTCCTCCTAGAAATATTTCGAAAAGAAAATACATACTATGCTGGATCTTGTATATCACCCTGAAAACCAATTATTTGACACCGAATAAGTGCAACATGTCCAACTCAATAACTTATTGATTTGTAATTCTTATGACAATAATGAATTCCTTGTTTCCTTCAAACATGCTAATTTTATATCACAACCACTTGATTATTTTTACATAATTTTAATAATAATAAAATTAGGGATGTCACGATACCTTATTTTCTTGATTCTGATTACTAAGCTCAACCTCGATTCTTCGAATCTTAATTTCGATTCTTTAATGATTCATATTTTATTATTTTTCCAAGCATACAACCTCATTTAAAAACATTGTTATTCAACGTCATAGAATAGCAAAAAAAAAAAGTAAATAATAAAACAGTTCATTTTTTTAACAAAGAAAAAATCCGTTTACCAAGTATTAAAGCATATTTTACCAAATAAATAAAATAATGAGGAATTACATTAGAAAGAATGTATTTTTACCTTAAAATAACCACGCTGAGTCAAATTATTTTAAAAAAGATATAAAAAACAATTATCGAAAGCACAAGTCTTATACATTCACCAAATAGTTTTGTTAACTGAAACAAAATATATAGCAAATAAACTTTTATCAGAGATATTCAATTACTACTTGTTCTGATTTTTGCCATTTTCTTAGTTTCCAGTAATCTTATTAAGAGCTAAGAATCGAATTATAGAGAATTGTAATATTAAGATCTATTTTCGATTATTATTATACTAGTAAGAATCTAGGATATCGAGGTATCGAAGAATCGAGTTTGACATCCCTAAATGGAACCCTTGTTTCTCCAATACATGCTATATGACCTACCTACTAACCTCCTTAATTTTATATCGACTTTATACTAAGGAAGTATTGTTACCCTCTTATCTACTAAATTTGTATCTAAACTTCTTCCTTTATTTAAAATTCACATGATTGTAATACTAGGTGAGTACAGATCATGCAGGTAATATCAACTACTTTATGTCATACACTTGAATTTTGCGTTTGGGTAAACTTTCGTAGATAGAGCTTGGAATTTGATTTAACTAAGGACAATGGTAATGCACAAACGTGCACACATTTTTTCTATGTTATCTTCATTGATAATTTTAATTGTGTATTAAATAGTCTAAATACGCAATCACATTGTTTGATGGGTACAAATCAATATAGCAAAAAAAGTTATTTCTTGAACTGATTTAACTCATTCCAGGATCTAAAAGAATACATTATACATGAGACCTCATACAAAATACCTGAGGTCCATACAATTATTTGTATGATAGCGGAGAAAAAGGAACATAATAACATTTCGGTTAAAAGTTAATTATTTTGAGAATTTAAAAACTAAAATTTAAATTTAATTTTCTGCTCTTGATGTAAAGAATATTGCTTATCGTTTAAAAAGGCAAAATGTGTCTAATTGTTTCAGCGCGGCAACGTTCAGTTGGGACAGATTGACACGATGACAGAGACAGATATCATCAAGCTAGAAAGGATGTACGGATGCAGGGCCTAACCTTCCGTCATCCTCAGGAAAACTATAGTTTTTAAAAATGTCTACCCTCTCTTGTATTGATTCTATGGAAAGAAGTTACACTTTTATTCTTGAATGTATCACAAAATAAATTGTTTAAGGTATTTATAAACTTATTGATTTTGCAACTAGCTCATTTGCAATGACTGGAAAGTAAAATGTGTTAAACGCTACGATATAACCTTTACCACAATTCAGATGTTTTTTTAAATGTTCAATATTTTTGGTGTATTCATATCCTGTAAATACTTTTGCTGTAAATAAACCTAATCAGTTCATTGAAAATATTGTGTTATTAAAATTAAATTAAAATTATCTGTGTCGGCTTACCTCTTGTAAAAATCATAAATCTTAATTAATTAATAATATTAGAATTTACTTTCATCATCTTAATAATCATAATTTATAATCATCATAAATTCCCAACTCCTGTTTCTCGGGTGTAGTACACATCAAATCTACATTTTAACATCTACCTTCCTGTATTTTTGATACCAGCAATTATCGACTCGCCCCATTCAATTATATTAGGAATCCCATCAACTCGCCAAACTCAAATCTCATAAGGAGATTGAGGCATTGCAGTAGTACAAGTGATATATGTGTAAATGATAATACATTTTTTTAATACATCGCACAAGGACGTTCTTTTTCGTTACTGGCCCATATTTCAGGTGGAAAATTACTATCCTCGTCATTGTCAAAGACACCGAATGAAAGCTCAGTATTTGATGCTAGTTTAGGTTAGGTTAGGAAGTCAAGTTAGGTAGGCTAGGCTAGGTTAGTTCATTCCACAGTTATCTCGATAGATATTTTCATTACAAGCTACGTGCAAGGATGCTATGACCGTGAGGTACAGGAAGCTTTTGGTGAGACGATGAGTATCTGACTGGCAATAGCATATGTCGAGTTGATAAATGCCCGCTAGCACTATGTCAATGATTAAATGGTATTCAACTATTAGAATTAAAATGTTTTATTGATTTAAATACATAATCAAAACACGTATATAAAATGTAACAGGTTAAAATTATTTAATAAACAAATTATAATTCTCAAACTATAAATTTAATTAGTGTTGTTCTATAATCCATCCCAAACTTGAAACAACATTTTAAAAAACCTAATGAAGAGTGTAACTATCTAAACTAATATTACTTATATTGTAAAATTATTTTATAAACAATATATTACTGCTATCAACCCATAATCGTGGTGTGCCAGAAAATACACACAAATACTTATTTTATTTAAAAAAAAAAATTGTTTCAAACAACATTTTTATCCACAGCATGTACTTGTATAAAGATTCATATTATTTTTATTCTTAAAACGTAATTTAGCAAAAATATATTCCAACTAGGAGTGTGATTTTTATTTTAACTATTCAAGTATCAATATTTAATTAATTTGCATTTAAGTAGTTTATTCATATCAAAATGTTACTCATAATATATTTTAATACCAAGCACTTAATTGGTAAGTTGTCTTTGAATATCATAATATAGGCAACTAGGATGGGGAATATTAGTATTTAAGAAGTGTACTTATATTTCATTTGACATTCCCACTGAGGTAAGACCCGGCCATAGATCAGCCCACTGGAACATATCTCTGGATCTTCTGAGTAGGAATCGAACAAGATAGCCACTTATCTTGTACCGTGTATTATGTACAGATCTAATATGGACAATTGTTTGTCCAGAAATTTATTTACCTATTTAAATTAAATGAATGCAGTCAAGATATCCCAGGTTTAAAGTATACACCTTATTCTGATTTCTCCCAGGGATATTTTCAAAAGAGTTACAATAAGGTAACACCAGCGATTCCAGTTATTTCCTACAAGAGCTTATCTCGACTATAGCGCTTGTTGGTTGAATGTACCACTACATCGGGTTTTCTGAATATCAGATATACTTCAAATTTATATTCGTAATATTTACAAACACGGCCTTCAATTATCGTAAAGCTGTACCGAAAACATTTCCTCTCCAAGTATTTGGTGTACTCACATATGCTTTTATAAGGTGAAGGAATGTGTTTTTTATATAATATTTATCAGTGCGTCTTACTACCCGTCCGGGTTATACGCTTAAGTACTAATTACGCTAATGGATTAGGAATTGGGAAGGTTAAATATAGAGGAAGTGAACCCGCATTTGCGTGGAGGTAGAGTGGAAAACCATTTAGGGAAAACCACCCCCAGTTCACCCGACCGAGATTCGAACCTCGATCTCCCCGTCCTCGGAGGTCGAGCTCAACACGACTAGCGCGTTAGCCAACTACGCGCGGGTGTTTTTTTTAAACATTTTCCCTCCATACAATTTTTTTTTAATTATTTTTTTCATGTCTTGGTATTATTTTCCTAAATTTTGTTTAACAGTTCTCAACATTAAGGAGATTTCCTTTGATTTTATAAACTCACTTTTTCCACAGTCAATGTTTTATTACCACCCAAATATTTTAAAATGAAAATTTTTCTATAATTTTTTCATTCTGAATCCTAGTTATCCTCTGATATTTCCTCTCCCTCGTGTTACTTCTTTCTTCATCTATGTCTTATCGCCTCTTATAATCGGGGAAAAGACATTCCGCTGGTCAGCGGATTCCCTTTTTCCGCTGTCACAAAATATTCTCTCGAAGAGACCGCAAAAATTTCCGATTAAACTTACCATCGTGTCGTTTTAGGTTGAAACATCTGGCCCCCCTCCCATGTTATTTTCAACGACCCAGTCACATGATATCTACTACATTCTGTCAGAACAACCACGAAATAAATTTTATAAATGCTATTGTGGAATTTAACATATTTCATATCTTTCAGATCTACCAAATATGTGTTTGGTTGGCATTGTCAAATTGGTCTTAAAATAAATTCCATTTCTTTTATTTGATTTGCTAATAAAACAAAAATAAAGATAAACTAGGCTTACAACGGATTCCACAGTAATAGCTTTACAAACAAATACCAAAATGACATATAGTTTTTATATTATTTGAGTCTTCCAATTTTAGAAAATATTTACATTTTGACAACTTTTATCGCTCTAAGATCCCGTTACATCAATTTAGAGCTAACCATTTTATTTCTATAATGTATATTCATAGCAACCGAATAACTATGACTTGAATTTAATAGAATAAATTTTAATAAATGCTTAAGATTGATTTTAGTAACCGTCCGATACCTTAGCTTAGTAGGTAACGTGTTTTTCTAATGGACAAAAGGTCCCGGGTTATATTCCCGGCACGGCCGAAAAATTTATCAGTGATAAAATGTGGGTTTTCCCTTTCACAGTGATGAATTAACGGTCGAAAGCTAGATGTGGTGTCCATTCTGGATTTAAGTAAGTTCTAAGTCGTGTTCTGATAGGCTATAATCAATCTGCTCAGAAAGTGCAAGATAAATACCTCAACAAAATAAAAATGAGAAAAGAATTTAAATAGCCAAATTATTTTAACAGTTAGATTTAATAGCTTAATTAGACAAACTATATTTACTCCTTTTGGTTCAAGAAAATCCTAAATATAGCGTGAGATTACATTATTAACTATAGCCATCCAACTGTAGGCTTGCGGGCAAAATGTCAGGCTAATTGGTTCTGGTTTGCCATTTACAGAAAGGTCAGGGTTCAAATCCTGATCAGATATACTTTGAGGGTTTTTTCATGAACGGTTTAAAATTCTACGACCATGTGAATAAGGATACATTTTCTATAAATACTAGCCTCCTCATCTCTACCCCATTAAAAAAATCAAATACAGATACCATAAACTGCAAATTAAACACAGTGAACAAATAACATATAAGAAATAAAAATAAATTAATCAAGAAGTGCTTCTATTGAATTTTGAAAGATTCACAAGTATTAAAAGAGTTAATGTATTTATTAATTCTCAAAACAAATGTAGCCTTCTTCAACAACTTTAAACATAAGACTATCTTAGCTCTTAGCATTCACATTTTATATATATATATATATTTAAAAACTATATTAATAATATTATTATTTCTATACATATCTAAATAAGAAAATATAATAATAATAATAATAATAATAATAATAATAATAATATTTCTGCAGTTGTTAAGTTTCGAATACACCCCTGATTGTGTTTATATATATATTAAAACAATCGGGGGTGGATTCAAAACTTAACAACTTTAGAAATATTATTATTATTATATTTAAAAACCGTCAGGAAACTTAATAACGGCAGAAATATTATTATTATTATTATTATTATTATTATTATTATTATTATTATTATTATTATTATTATTATTATTTAGCACCGTGTCTTACTAAACGTTCGAGTTATATGCATAAGTCCCAATTACACTAATGGGTTATGAATTGGGAAAGTTGAATATAGATGAAGTGAAATCACATTTCCGTGGAGGGAGAGGAGAACACACTTTATGAAAAACCACCCCAGTTCACTCGAGCGAGATTCGAACCTTGATCTCCCCGTCCTCAACAGTCTATCTCAACACGAAACTAACGCGTTAGCTAACTACACCACCAAGGAGGGTAAATGCAGAAATAGAGTAAGGATGGTCTAAGGAGTTGGTTCCACTCTATTTTTGTTTGACAACGACGAGATGTCCTTGCTAGAATCCCAACTTAGTGCAATGAAGCGTGTTTTTCCAATTAATTTTCCTAATCCTCTCTTCATGCGTATGCACTAATTCTCACTTCCGCATTTAATATAAAGGGGTTTAAACACCTTTGGTCAATTTTTTACTGCTACGTTTAGCGCCATGGATATTCACACATTAAAAAAAAATTGAGGTGTCTAACGTGCACTTTTTGAGCCGACTGATCACATCAGTACACGACATACAGATTAGTTTAAATCTAGAACAGACAAAACACCCAGTCCTCAGAAGTTCAGATATTAATTCATCACTGTGAAAGGCTAAACAAACATTTTATCAATAATAAGTTTTTCAGCCAAGCCAGGAATCAAACCCGGGACCCTTAAATCAGTTGACAAACTGACAAACGACTGAGCTAACGTGTCATACTGCACGACCTAATACAAGGGATATATATGAAGGGTTTAGTTCAGAGAAACAGGCCTCGTATCAATGAAAACCACAGTGATAAATTATTGTAGTAAGGACTCATCCAAAAACCACGTAACGCTGTTTCTTACCATTTAACCACCCTACCTTACACCCCCCACCCCCACTCTCCAACTCCATATACACATGTGGACATTATGTCCCTCCACCTTTGCCCCGTGACTTTTCACTTCAAGAGTGAATGTCGTTATTTTTTGTGACACTAAAAGAAGGAATCAGTTCTTTCAAGTGTGTCAGTATCAGAATTTATCTTTGTATGTTTATAAACAGTATAAACATGAACAATAATATTATTTTTTTCAACATTATAATTTAAGTGTAAGATATGTGTTACGTAACACTCTGGTGTAGGCCTCCCCCCATATAAAACCATACATACTTTAGAGCTCACTCCTCCTCCTCTCCCCCAACAGAGTTACATGGGTTAGGGATGATCCCTAAGCCTCTCCTAGTGTGCTTGTACCAGATTCAAGCTTCATCCTTCCCATCATCGTTAATTCAGCCTATAGTGATTATTTATTGTTTTTACATAAGAGTTTTCTTATGCCGCACTTGATTATATTGTTAGAAGACTGGTTTGTTACATGTTTATCAATTGTCACACGTTATAAATAACTACTTAATTACACATAAACGAATATTAAGGAACTAAACATTATTAAAAGTAAATTACTATAATATGTTAGTTCCCTTCTAATAATTATAGGCTACTGCCTATAAATTTCTAGATTAAAATCTAACTCTATACTCCATATACTCTAGAGCAGAGCTAAACAAGCACTAATTTATTTTTGGGTAAAGAGAGAAAGACTCCGTCTCCAGTATTGATAGTTTGGCCAGTATTTAAAGAAGTTAAAAGAGGTGTGTCCTGATGTGTCGGTGTAACGCTCAGTTACTTTTTTGTAGTAGCGACACGGACAACGGTATTCTGGCCAGCAAGGCATTCTCCAGAGTATGGTACTGACTAGTAGGAACAGTGCTAGCGTGATACTTGCTAAAATGTTCCATCACCAATCAGTACAGCATCCTTGCCGCAAGCAGCGAATACTGTCATGGGTGTGGGTACAATAGAGGCTAGTAGCTCCGTATACTCTAAACTAACTATTAAAAGAATTCGTACGATATTATCATTGGATGATCAAAGCTATGATTGGCAGTTGAGGTTAGAACTGAAGGGCTTATCTGTTGACAAGCTGGAGAGAGCATGGCATATTGGAACGTGGTATGTGATAGAAGTGTGCGGTAAAGAAAAAGAAATTTTAAAGGAAACGATTGGATGAAAAATGATATTCTGTGTTTATGTGAAACCAATAGAAAAGGGAAATATGTTTTGTTGACGAGTGATGGTAGCCTGGCATTGTGTTAAGTTGTGGATGAATGGGTAAGAGGTAGTCAGTGAGTACATTTAATCCTAAGTCCAACAGTTAAGCTCTTTGTGAGAAAATGTGACTTGGCGTCATCTAGAATTATTTGGGTAAGTATGAAAATAGGCATTCGTAGAATTATGTTGGTTGCTGGTTGTACTCCTGTGGATGGTGAAGACGGTAATGTGATATTGGAGCTTTGGAATAAAATCAAATGGTGTCTTGAAATTATATGAATCCGTTAGGAGATATAAATGGAAGGGTGAGTACCCAAAGAGAGAATTCAGAAAGATTACTAAGAAAATATAGTGATAACAGGTATACGAAAATACTAAAAATTATTGAGCCTGTGCTTAGAAAAAGGTTTATTTGTGTCGAGCACATGGTTTAATAACAAATATATTCACTTGTATACATGGCATGATAATTGATTTTGTGGTGTTTGATGAGAGACTTACAGGTTTAGTAAATAATACTAGGGATGTGCGTGGAGCTGAATGTGGAAAGGATCACTTCCTAGTGATTTTAGTAGCAGTGGTGGCTCCAGAAATATTTCTAGGGGGGAGAATTAAGCTAATTAATTATGTAAAAATTAATAGGCTACCTATTTAATTTACATAACATTAATATGATTTTATGTAAAACATTGCATAAAAAATATATTTTTACCTATATACACCTATATACTTATAACTACCTATTAATGCATTTTAACATGAATAATTTTACAATAAATAAATTGTCTTTGCCAGATTAGCTAATACTTAATATTTAATATGTAATACTTTTCAACTCAAATAATTTTGTTAGCAAAACAATATTATTCTAATATATTTTTTTTAAGAAACACAACAAAACTATGATATTTAGTAATGAATATCTTCATAGAATCAAAAGTCCTAGTTGCATTTGTTGCAATGATAAATTTCAAAATTGTTTATAAAATGCAAAATTGTCGATTAAACAAAAACTATATGTCTTCTCTCACAATCACACACATGAAGAGTTCATTTTTCGGTGTATGGATTTGGCAAACTCTTCAATAACAAGTTTATTGAAATCTGGTATTGAACGGATTAGATCCTTAGAAATTGACAACATGGCTAAAGCACTCAGACTATCTTGTTGCATTGAGTTTTCAAAAAAGTTTTTATTCTTTTAAGAGTTGAAAAGCACCTTTCATTTTATAAACTTATCATTGGAATGGTCACAATTATTTTCAGAAGAGTCACAGATTTTGAAAAAACTTATTTTAAATTGTTCTTTAAAAAAACTGCAACAAGGCACACTCTCCTGAAGCACTTCGTAAATCGTCCCTAGAATACAAGACTTGAAGTTCTGTTTTCAATTTGTACTTTCAATGAAAGGGAAAGCTTGAATGGTGCTCAAGTAGTGTTCATCAGGAAATTTCTCATTGTAGTTTTCAAAATGTTCTGCCATATAAAGAAGGGCAAGAGACAAATTACTGTTGAACTTGAATCTGCATTTAACTTGGTTAGTGATGATATCACACACCTCAATAAATATTGTGCCTATTGTGCAATGGACTTCCATCTTGTTGTCTTTTCTTGCTAATTGAAGGACATTTTCACCAGTAGATTAAATTTGATCCCTAGAGAAACAATTCTGTATTCTCTCAATCGCAGAAACAAAATCAGATATAAATTTCTTAACTTCATTGGGTTTTATTTTCCTCCTCTGTATCTAATTGAATAACATGTCTATGTGAGGCATCACCGTGAGGAAAAAGTCCAACAAAAATAAAAACTTATCATCTTTAAATAATCTAATGAACCCTGATGCAAGTGAAATAGTTTTAGTGTCTGTATCTGATACCCGTATTTTTTCAAAACACAAGGCTGTATTTGTGTTCTTAAATCGTATTAACACTTCTACTTTGAAAATTCCATCTTGTATGGACAGCTTGCAATAGTTTTTTTTACCATTTCATTTAGAACGTCAGTCCTTTTAGGGGAACGGATAAAAAATAGTTCAATCCGTTGAATGTCAGAAAAGAATAATTTGGCTTATTCTGAAGTGGAAGTTGCTTGCTGCATGATTAAATGTCCTTGGTGCGCATAGCAATGAACACAAGTTGCGCCTGGATAAGTTTATTTAATCCTTTGATGAACCCCATCTGTTGCTTCACTCATCACAGTGGTGCCATCATATGCCTGGGCTATTAGTTTTCCTAGATTCTTATCTATTCCCAAAACACTAAGCAGTTTTAATATTGATGAACTTATACTGTCAGCAGTACAATCTGTGAGTGAGAAATAGCTCCAAAATCTTTCAAAAATAGAACCATTAATTTAGTAACGAAGTACAATAAACATATGTGCTTTGCATGCTATGTCAGTGGCTTCATCCGTTTGAACTGCTAAATACTCAGTTTTTTCAATTTCTTCTTTTATATAAGATTGAGATACAATCAACATAGCATCAAAAATTTCATTATATATTGTTTTTGAAAACGTTTGAACCTTCCAGATGTTCTCGTACTACTTTATCCGAGGATGCAACAAAATTTAATAATCATCTAAAAACTCCCGGATTTAAACTTTCTATATAGTTTCATCATTGCCTCTTAGACATAACTAAAAAAAACCCACAGAATTTGATACAACCAGTTATTTGGGAAAGTATTTACCTGTTTCTCTTCCCTAATTAACGCTATTTTTAAGTGACTTTCTGTAATTTTCATCTAATTGCTGTCTTATGTCTACCCATTCCACTGTGGCGCAGGAACTAGGGGGCACGGGGGTAAATTTTACCCCCCCAAAAAATTGAGGGAGGTAAAAAGTATCATTTTTACCCCCTCAAAATAATATAGTAAAACTTTTAGATAATGTAAACATCTTATTTAGGCAAGATACAATGTTCACACTATGTTAACATATTAAAAATAAAATTTGCTTCGAGCATACACTGAAGAGATTTTGAAAACTCTGATAGTGATATCAGCTACATCAGCTACTGCAGAAAGAAGTTTTTCAATGCTTAAACGCATTAAAAACTATCTTCGCTCCATGATGAGGCAATGTAGACTAAATCACCTGAGAGGCTCAATAAAATTGAAATTGCAAAACTGGTTAGTGGTTGTATAGCTATAACCAAGGCCGTAGCCAGGGAGGGGTTACGGGGGTTCAAGTCCCCCGCGAAATTTTATGATCAGAAAATATATGGCTTTATTTATGGTTCAAACAATATTAAAATTAAGATACAAATACAAATTAGGGGGCTGTGTTACCATAAAAAGCACTATCAGAAAGCTTCTAGAGGTGTTAAATATTTCGAAATTTTCCTAGCCTTCGGCCGTTAGTGAGTTATTTTACCATGATAAAAACACACTTCAGAGAGCTTATAGAACTTTTTATCATTTAGAATATTTTTCTAGCTTCCAGAAATTGGGGGATGTGCCCACCAAACCCCCCTAAAATTATTGGCTGGCTACGGCCTTGGCTATAACAAATATAGGGCAAAGGTGTATGGAAATCTACTTTAATTTTCAGTGTTTCATACATTTTTGTTGAGCTGCATCAGATAAGATTTTTCTTAATATGTTTTGTATGTATTAATTCTAATGTTTGGAATGACTAAAATAAATGAGAAAAATGCACAGTGGGACCATTATATAAGGTATCCCTTGTTATACATGATATAACTTTACGCGTTTTCGCTACAACACGATTCAAAGAAATACAAAAATAGTGCATGGTCAGCTGGAATTTCGCAGTCATCCTGTGCTGTGGTGGTGTGACCTTGTGTACACACATTCCAGTGAAAGCGTTGATCTTTATTGTACAGTTTGGTGTTAGGGGGGGTGGTATTGACAACATTGGATATGCATGTGCAGAAATTAAACAGTCCTGTATGAAGGGAGTTTGGAAAAATGTTTGGCCTGAAGTTTCTGATTCTCATGATTTTGATCCTGACCACGAGCTTTCCAATTCAAGACATGACATCGTTGACATAGCAAGATGTTGGATTTGAGGACATAGATCAGACAAATGTGGATCAATTGTTTCAATCCCACTCAATAGAACTCACCAATGAAGATCTTCTAGAAATGGAGAATGGCAAAAAGAATGAAGAAGAAGAGCCTTATGTTGTTGAGCCTATCAAACTTTCAACAAAACAATTTGCTGATTTATTTAAGCACAGTGACAGTGCAATTAGAATCATTGAAGAGAATGACCCTAACATGGATAGAAGCACCAAAGTTGCCAGAGAGATCCAGAGTTATTTGGCTTGCTACAAATAACTCTATAGAGAGAGGGAAAATGCTGCCCGTCAGTTGAGTCCTACCATTTCATCAAAGAAATTGAAAACCATCAGCCTAAACACCTAGGTCCTTCACAACAGCAAAAGCTTACCATTCCAGGGCCTTCAAGCGTACCGTCTAAGGGTCTTCCGAAGAGCTAAAGCCTACTACCATCCAAGGGCCTTCAAGAAAGCAAGAGCCTACCATCCTAGGACCTTCATACCAGCAAGAGCTTACCGTCCTAGGACCTTCATGCCAGCAAGAGCTTACCATCCTAGGGCCTTCATGCCAGCAAGAGCTTACTGTCCTAGGACCTTCATGCCAGCAAGAGCTTACCATCCTAGGGCCTTCATGCCAGCAAGAGCTTACCGTCCTAGGACCTTCATGCCAGCAAGAGCTTACCATCCTAGGGCCTTCATGCCAGCAAGAGTTTACCGTCCAAGGGCCTTCAAGAGAGCAAGAGCTTACCGTCCAAGGGCTTTCAAGAAAGCAAGAGTCTACCATCCCAGGGCCTTCAAGAGAGTATAAGCTTACCGTCCAAGGGTCGTCAAGAGAGCAAGAGATTACCGCCCAAGGGCCGTCAAGAGAGCAAGAGCTTACCGTCCAAGGGTCTTCAAGAGAGCAAGAGTCTACCATCCCAGGGCCTTCAAGAGATCAAGAGTCTACCGTCCCAGGACTTTCAAGAGAGCAAGAGCTTCCCGTCCAAGGGCCGTCAAGATAGCAAGAGCTTACCGTAAAGAGCAAGATAATGATAATCCAGATTTGCCATGTCCAGTTATTCTATCATGCGATTGAAGATTAACAGTAAGTGTACCTGTAGCATTGTATTAATTAGATACAGTGATTAAAAATTGTGTTTGTTTACAAATTTCAGGGGATTGAAGATTGACAATAGGTGTAGGCTACCTAATGCATTGTGCTAGTTATATAAATTAAAAAAATGGCATTCATTTACAAGTTTTAGGTTTTTATTTCCTTTAGAGTAATCCCTATATCACTTATGTTAAAATCATTTCACTTGCGTTTTCGTGTTATGTGATTATTTATCAGAACCAATCATTCGCGTAGTGTGAGGGACAGCTATATTACATTTTCCTGTTCTTTTATTAATCTCAAAAATGTTATCCCCTATAAGAACTCAGGGCTATTTTTACCCCCCCAAATAAAAACGTTCCTGCGCCACTGCGTTCCAGCATTGCCAGATTCATTTCATTTTGCAAATGTAGTTTACACACCGAATGCTTTTTTATTTTCTCATTCAAGTGTTTGAGATCAACTACACCTGTAGTCGCCCAAGTGTCTGCAGAGTCAAAAATAATAAAAAACAAACATATTTTTTGTCATACCCTGCAATCCAAGTAGCTTTCTCATACAGTTTCTGGTTAAAGCTACGATTGTAGTTTATCCTCTGGCAATGATAAATACGTGATAGGCTAAGTTGTGGTCTTGGAGGGCCAAGTTTCTTTATTTCAAGCCTTTTTTAATAGTCTAATGGCTTGCCTGCTATGTCCTTAATAGTGTTCATTGTTGTTTGGACTTTAGTTAATATAGATTACACAAAAGAAGCACTCAAAATCAATATTAACTAAAAACAAAAATAATAAGAACTACAGCTACTATTGGCGTAATACATTCTGTGAACTTACTTAACAATAGAAACAACTTTTTTTCATCGTACACTTACGATTCAATGCGCCAATTTTAGAGACGTGGTGCGCCAGACGTTACATTATCCTCTGAGGGAAAGGCAACTTGGCAGCCGACTAATAATTGTGCCCTAGAATAGCCATTATTCGGCAACCTCCGACTAGTTTCGTGCACTTTCGGCCTAACACAAATACACAGGGCTTCGGGTGTAGGAGCTCTGCACCTCAGATCTTAGTAAAAATCTTTTTCTCTGCCTCTGACACAAAGAGAATCGCTCGCTAATAATAAAATGTCATTATTAAATGAGCTATTTCTATGGAATTGGATCATAAAATGAAGTTGTTATATATAAAGTTGATTTAAAATAATATAATTATTTTATTTGTTGAATTTTGGGGGGGGGGTCACGTGCCCATGAACCCATTGGCTATAGCCACCCTACTTGGTTGTTGAATTAGGTAGGACTTATTTGAGGAAGTAGTGCAAGAGAATTAAGCAAATATGAGTGAAAGTGGAACAGTTGCAGAATAAATGTGTGATAACTCAAGATGAAAGATTGACGGAAGAAAAAAATTAACTTTCCAAGAGCATAAATTATGGAATGTAGAAATAGAAGCTAATTATATAGAAAGTGCTTGGAGCAGAATAAAAGAGGATATAGCTGAATGCGTGAAAGATGTGTGTGGATCTGCGGTGGTGGAAAATTTGAAAAGAGATGCGTAGTGTAATGAACAGGTGAAAGAAGCCGTGAGAGAAAATAAAGAAGCATTCATCCGAATGATTGCTGTGAAGAGTGAAATAAATCGTAAGTGGTTGTGGAACTTATACAAAGACTGCAAAGAAAGTAGTAGAGGAAAGTAAAGAGCCAATGAAACTAAAAGAAGTAGACATATTGGAGTATATTGAGCAATTGTATGGCAAAAACTTATAGAAAGTAGCAGAAAAATAGGGAAAATGTTATGAAGAGTTAAATAATAAAATAAGCTTAAGTGTTAAAAGCTATTAAAGTGCTAAGGAATGGTAGGGTTTTATGCATAGATGGGATCACAATGGAAATGCTTTAATGTGGGGGAATAGTATTGTTAGCCAGATTGTGTGAGTTGTTCACTGTATGTGCTTGGATTTAGAATTTTCCTAATGACTAGATGAATGCTGTCGTTGTTCCATTGTACAAAGATAAAAGCAGTAAGAGTGACAGTAAGAATTTTAGGTCAATAAATTGGTTAAATACTCCATCCAAAGTTTTGGGAGAGTTTTAATTGCGAAGATACGTAAAAAAAACTGCGGACAAGATTTGGGGAGTGCAATGTGGTTTCACGACATGTAGAGGTTGGATGGATCAGATATTTGCACTACAGCAAGTGTGTGAGAAATGTATATAACTAAGTAAGAAAGTTTATTGTGAGTTCGTCGTCTGGATAATGCATTCAATCGAGGGAAGAGGAATATTTTATGGAATGATCTTACAGAGTGTGGTGTAGATCCATGGTTTGTAAATGTAATTATGGTGGTATACGGGTGAATGTATCTCGAAGAGTAGTTGGATGTATTTGGACTATTACAAAGTGTGAAGTAGTATTGAAATAAGCAAAGATGTCCGAACATTAAAAAGTGTTAACACCAACGTTGTTTCATGGATGTGAGGTGTGGTATTGTCAGGATAATCTAAAAAGCAAGGTGAATGTGTATGGAATGAGATATCTAATGTGGAATAATTGTATGTGGAAAAAATCGTAGTGATAGAGTCAGTAATGAATGGGTATTGAAGAAGTGTGGTTTGAATAATAGGTCAATGTGAAAGAAACTTATTACGTTGATCTGGGAATATTGAGAGGGTGAATGTAGATTGAGTGACGAAATGAATATTTGAAGTAAGAGTGTGTGTATCAAAAGGACCTGGTATGCCATTTAAGACGTGGCTAAATTTGGCAGACGAATGTGTTAAAAAGAAAATAATTAGAGTTTTAAAAATAAAATAACATGCATGACTCAGTGTATGGATGTTGTTGAAGCAAAGAGAGTTTGCAAGGATGGAGAAATTTGGAGAAGGTTAGCGAGGATGGATTAAATGCGGATTTTTTTTAGCTACATGCACAGTTTCTTGCATACTCCGTAAGGGAACGACGTTATTAGGTGTGTATGTATATATAATAACGAGTGTAACGAACAAAGTAGAACTAGACCAAAACTCAGAAGTTTTAGAACGCGTGACCAAAGTTGCGGGTATTTCTTTCGTCAGACCCACAAATAAATAAACCATAAAAAATATTAAATGTACCAAAAACAAGGGTGGAAGGGTTATTATCGATTTAAATTTGCTCTAAATATGGTCCTATACGCAAACCCTTCTAATTGTGTGTCGTCGCTTGAAAAAAACATTATTTAAAAAATAAATTTACTAGCTTTTAAATTCATTTGAGAAGATATATAAAATTCATGAACATTATTGAGGGGGCCTGGTATTTATAGTGANGGAAGTACACTTTTGTTTCTCATTTATTTTTTCACAGCCAAGGGAGGACTCGACTCCCCTTGCCAACCCCTTTTTGATTCATTTTTTTACAGAGAACAGATCCTACGCTCAGCCCTGCAAGAGTAGATAGCAGCTGGCAAAATCTAGCGAGACATTCTCTTACGGCCTCCTCTTCCACCTTTTCCTTTCACTTTTACTTCTGAAACTGAGTCTCCCCCCCTCCCTCTCCTCCTTGGAGGTCTCTAGTTTGACACCAGCACATGAAATATTCAACGTCACTTCTGGATTAAGTTTTTAGACTTCCCTCTTCAGGAATAATTCACCGATCGAGTCGGCGCACGTTCTTGTCTCTATACAAAATGTATTTATTCATAGTGTCGATCAGGTTTTGCTTTTCTTTTGATAAACAAAGATACCATTTTATTTTCCCGTGTGTTCCCGATACCTAAAACCCATCTTTGTTGATATCACATCATTATGAGACATCTACTGGTGTACTGAACTTCAGAAACTCTTTGCTATTTAAAATATAGTTTAGTAGTTCAAAATAAGATTCACCCCAAAATGAAGTTGAAAGGTATTCATGAGTGGAATATTTTGAATAAGGATCCAATGAATTTGTGGATGTATGGGGAGTGTTTTTACCTCCCAAATAACACGGTATACTTAGGTTTTAAGTAAAAACTAGTTAAAGGGAAGTTTACAGATGAGCTATTTTCAAAAAAATTCTAAATACTTTTAAAATGACTAGTAGCTTTATTTAAAATGTATACCTAGGGAGAGCTTGACGTTAAAAATAGAAATGTATCAATGTACTGGTTTTTGGATGGAAATGCCTTTGAAAATAATTTATTGATGTCTGTTTTTATTTTAAAAAGATATTTTTAAATGGCTCTAATGGTTTGGTTTAATATGGGTATTTGTTATTTTTTAATTATATATATATGCTTGTTTTTCTTAAAATTTATTTTTAAAATAGTTTAATGTTGACTGATTTTGGTGAATTTTTTTCTAAAAGAGCTCTGTTACTGGAGAACTATATCACATGATCAATATTAATTATGTGTTTTTTCTAGAATAAATTAGTTTAAGGGTTGATTACTTATGATAAATTGTAGAAAATGTTTCATTTTTTGAAACTAGCCTCTACAATTGTGTTCAAAACTTGTTAATAAATTACTTTATTTGAGTCAGACAATTATATATTTCTAACTATTTAATTTTATATCAGAACTGTTACATTTCACGTTAAACGTGGTTGAAAATGAAATAATAAATTAATATTATTAACATTAATATTAACATAATAATTATGAAATATGAAATGTTAGGTTTTTAATTTAATTGAGGTATGTTGAAGCCTTTCACTCCATTTTGATGTTAGATATATTTATAAATAACAAACAACTTCTTAAATGATTGGTAATTTTTGGATGTTTGCTATGCGTTTCATCGCTCAGGTAGGTGACCCCTTAAGTTTGTTGCACGCATTCATAGTTTAATTGAGTTTTTAATTATTTTGTTGTTGTTTGTAACGTTTTAAAGGCTTAATGACGCTTTTCTTAGATAAAGATTCATTTAGATTAACCTTTGTTTAGCTAATTCAAAATTTTTGTTATTACGTTTAAGTCATATATGTATTTTAAATCCTGGTGTTTAAAATGTTTTTAGGTTTTTTGTTCTTTTAATCTCTACGCCTTAGCAGTTAGTTTGTAGTAGGCTAACTTATGTTATGTATAAAAGGACACTTTCTAAATAATAATGCTTCAGCTGCTCTAAATACCTGAGGATTTTTTTTTCCATACTTGGCCTGAAGTAGCTTTCTCTGGATCCTGCTGCTCAGTTACTATTCTCGGTTTTGGAGGTCCTTTTATTTTAGTATATTTAAGATTTTTTTAAATATTTCATCAAGTACACGTACTGTACATATTTGTAAGATAATTTTTACTAATGAAGTTGCATTAAAAAAAGTATTTTATTTCACGTTTTACTTTTAATCTGGGTTATCTGTATATTTACAATAAATGGGTGGGCCTTTAGAAAAAATAATGTATATGGGTGAACCCGAATTTGCATGGAGGAAATGTGGATGGCCTTGGAAAAAAACACCCTATTGCACTCGTCCAAAATTTGAGCCCAGACCTCCTTAAACCAAACAATACAGACAGGTCTTACGCTTTTATCAGTGTGCCCAACGGCGTGGTTAGATATGGTAAAGTTAGTTTTTTAGGAAATGTATTCACATTCACGTAGAAAGAGGATGAAAAAGCTAAAGTCATATATCACGTGTGAAAAACTACCCCTAATGCATATTGCTGCGGTGAAACCTAAACCTCTTCATCACAGCAAATTTTATATATACCTCGTGACTTCCGGTATGGTATGGTATAGCATGGTATAATTCCCTTCACTTATTACCTCCTTACAACCCACTCTTAAAAAGTAATGAGCAGACATCTTATTTACTGCAACATAAAAAAAATTGAAGCGTTATGATTAATTTAAGTTATCATTTAATTTGGTTGGTCAAGGAATTCCAAGAAAGGTTGGGAATGTACCTCACAAAACCATTTTACCTCATTCGGGAAAACTCTTGATTCAAAATTAACTTTTATATGAAAGAGATCAACCATATGTTTAGATTTTACTATTAGTTTCTTAGTATTTATTATATCTATTTTTCAGATGGATATTGGTGAAATTTTGATTATTATTCTGCTCTTGTCTCCCCTAGACTTGCACACGGCCCTACTCTCATGACGAGGGCTAAGGTTACCCCCCTTCTGCCCTTAACGAGAGTAGCTGCCCTTCACTACAATCTCACATTACGCCGCTCAGGGCTGACCCAAGTCAAGGATATAAAAAGAGGTAGCCTTTATTATCTCGGTAATAATAGACCTGGGCTTTACATTTTGACTTCATCGTTATGAGAAAAAAAAAGTTCACCCAAGATGGCTACAAGCAAAAAGACCAGACCAAAGAGATGAATGGAGGTAATGCCACCCAATTTGTGAAACTTGGCCTCTTAGCTTACATGACGAGAAGAAATTTATGGTGTTCAAAAACAAAGTACTTAGGAAAATATTTGATCCAATATTGGATGAAGATAATGGAGTTTGTACTGAGTTGCATAGTGATGAGTTACATACTCTGTACTGAGTGTAATTATCATCAAACATTGTTAGGGTAAACAAATTTAACATATTACGTTGATGGGGTATGCAGCGCGTATGGAAGACTCTAGAACAGTTTTAAGGGTATTGATTGGCAAACTTAATGGTAATAGACCATTGTTAAGACCTTGACGCATGAGAGGATAACATTAGAATGTACCAGAAGGAAACCGGGTATGATGAGGTGCACTGGATATAAAATGCTCAAGATAGGGATAGGTAGTGTACCTTTAAAGGTGCGGCAGTGAAAACTCAAGTTCCTAATGCCATAGACTCTATGGCACTAGGAACATGAACTTTAAGACTACTACGTCCACAATCTGGGCACTTACATTCTAGTACTGTAAGAAGTTTTATCAATATTATCAAAATAGTTCCTTATTCTCTCAAAGCTTTCTTTAACACTTAAATTTAACTGAACTGTTTAAAAATAGATGGGCCTTGACACTCCAAAATAAAAATTGAACTTGGAGCTAAAATGGCTAACAGGGATTTATTAAAAGTTTTGTTTACAATTTATATAATTAAGCTCAAAGTGTCTCAATGTTTTAATTCAAAATTTTAGGAAAATCTCCAATGAAATCAATGCTGTCTTGTGAGCCGCACAGAATAGCTTTGGGAGTCGCATATGGCTTGGGAGCAGCAGTTTATTTATCTCTGCCATTGAAGTGTTTCTTAAATTTCGATGTACCTTATGAATAAACATTTAGTGTGGGTAAGATGGCTAAGTGTGCAACCAACCAACGAAATGAACGTGTCGACAAATTGATAACACGATATTGTACGAGGTAATTGATATTAATGATGTCCCAAACAAAATTACGTCTAGTTCACGGTTATATTTGGCTCCAGCACAGTCTGTTTGCTACGCATTTGTCTATAATGTGTAAACTTCAGGTTTTATCAAAATGATAACGTCCAAACTTAAGATAAGTTATTGATGAGATGGATACATATCTCTACTATTCCCAAGGCTTAATTATACGACATTCCGTGGATGACGTCACTATTGCCTTACACTTCATGCCATGATGTGTGGACAAACAATAGAATTCAATAAATACCTATTCATATTTATCTCATTGCTCAACGTAGATGTTCTTGTTTTCACTACTATCTTTCCTCAACTAGCTTTAGCGTGTTCAACCATTATTCAAATTCTTCCAGTGGATTACGAAATTTGGTCTCTTAGCGTTTGAAAAGGGGGTAGAAAGTTTCAAAACTCACTGGTATAAGATTTTACACTTGTGTGCTAATTATTCTCATGGTTTTAGAGATTAGTAAGGTTAAATATAAAGGAAGTGTACTTGCATTTTTACGGAGGGATAATATATAACCAGTTTGGAAAAACAACCTTCAGTACACTCGACTGAGTTTCTAGTCTCGATTTACCCGCTATCGCAGTCTAGTATACTGCAATATCACCGTGTTAGACAACTCAGCCACCGAGATGGGTAGAATGAAAGATCCTTTCTAGGATTGAATTAGACGTTTTGGACGGTTTTTCAAATTTATTTCCCTCTGTACCCTCTAAGAGGGTTGGAGTAAGGGAAGAAACGTGTGCGAATCACTGACACTCATCACCATATTTCCCCAATCATGGGCCTGTAAACTTGAAATTTTGTTTGACCGGAAGGTAGCAGAACTGCCCCAAATAGCCGTTAAAATTATAAATAGGGAAATTTCAAAATTGGGTGAATGGAGGAGGCTTTTAATTAAAAAACTTTTTAAATGGGTATAAAGTTAAAATTTGGCAGACAGGTAGAGAGATAAAATTCCAGATAAACTTATAAATCTTTCAAATGTAAATTCCCAAGAATGAATTGGAGAAAAGGGTTTGGGGGATTCAAAATTTCAAAAACTAATAGTAATAACGGCTTCTTCCCAATGTTGTACAAAAATGAGGATTGGCATGTAAAAAGATCACTACAAATAAATATAAAGGGCTGAAATTGTTTAATTTTTGATTGGGACATTGTGAAACAGGGGGAGGTTGTAAACGGAAAATTACTTTTGTTAGGCAGGTAGAATAACAACTACAGATAACTTAAATCGTCTTAAAATTCAGAACTAATTAGGAGTTATTTGCATGGAAAGGGGTCGATGCTTAACAATTTCCAAAACTAATACAAACAACTAATTTCCGGGAGGTATGAGTCTTAAAATCGACAGAAAGCTATAAATAATCCAGAAGAATTTTTTTTAATTTGGCGGTAATATAGAAGGACTATTCTAATAACAAAATACATTTTAAATACTTACTATTTGTAAAAGAGGGGCTGGTTAAATGTGGGTTTTCATAATTCCCAAAACTAAATAATAAATGTATTTTTGTTGTGGTAGAAAATTGAAATATGCCAAGCTAATACGAGAACAACCACAAACAGCCAAAAAGGTTCGATTGTTAAATTTCAAAATGAATAAGCAGTATAGCGAGGCGGGTGGGGCTCCCTCAAGATTTTTAAAACTAATATAAACTACCCTTTTTACTGTAATATAAAATAGAGGTTCAACATGTAAGTCAATAGTCTATGCCGTAGAGCTGAATTACTTCCAAATCAATCTAAGTTTCAAATTAATGCCTGGGAAATGGAAGAGCTCGAATTTGATACAACTAATATAAAAAAAACTACTTCTATGTGTGGTGTTTTCCCTCTTTTAAAATTTGTATGCTTTTAATTTTTATTAAATTTACTTTTTCCCTTTTTTACCATTTTTATCTTTTACCGTATTACTTTTATCCTTTTTTTTCCTTATTACTTAGATTCTTTAAAAAATAAATTTTATAAGATTTAATTTTTATTCTAAATTAAAGCGGTAAAATTTGCAAAGAGGGTTATAAGGAAAAAAGGGCAAAAAGGAACAAAATGAAAAAAGGGATAAAAATTGTAAAAAGTTCAAAATGCCAAAAGGGGTAAAAAAAAAGGGCAAGATTTGCCTAAAGAAAAAAAGGGTATAACCATCAAAAATGGTTAACAATGTAATAGAGGTAAAATAAATAAACGACTGAGGGCAAAACGATCAACAAATCAAAAACAGCTAAAAAGTCAGAAAAGTTCAACTATGCATAAAGGATTAACGCGCTAGAAAGTGGTGAAAAATAAATAATTTTTTATACTTAATTTATACACCTTTTGTCCCTTTTGCACTTTTTACACTTTTACCTTTACCGTTCATTTGACCCTTTTTACCCTTTTAATCTTTTTTATTTTAATCACCCTTTTTGAAAATAAACTTTGATTTGATTTTATTTATGCCATTTTTTCCCTAAACTATTTCTTCCAGGCAAATCCATGTTCTTCATGATAGTCTATAATAAAATTTAAAAAAATACACTAATTAGATGTGTATTTAAAAAAGTGTTACAAAAAAAATAAAAACCTTTGTACTAATTTGTATTTATATAATAATCTTTTATTCTGAAATAAATATTGTTGTCCTTAATGTAGAATTTTTATTTTGTTTGGTGCTTTCCTTAGTTTAACATTTTCAATATGATAAACAATATATATTTTTTTGGATTAATTAAGTTTTTATTAAAAGTATTATTTCCACAGTAACTTATTATCCATCAGGGCTACAAGCTTATAATTAGACCAAAGGGGTAGGGATGAGGCAATAGAAGAAAGTTACTACCCACCTTTACGTAGAGAAAATGGGAAACGATATAGGAAAAGCTACCCTCAAATCACCTATCCTGGATAATGGATATGAGCCCCATCCTTCCCATCCCCTAAACACCAGAACAAGTAAACCAGACCTTTAGTATACGTGCTCACTAATGCGGGTAAAAAATAAAAATAGCTTCAATAAATAGGGTAGGGATGAAAAATTTAGAGAAGATTATTTGACAATATTTATCTTAGAACAAAAGTGTATTAATTAAGAGAACACGATTAAAGGTCTCCAAAACAAACAAATAAATAAATAATAATACTTAGCACTGCGTCTTACTACCCGTTCGGACTATACACTTAAGTACTAATTATACTAATCGATTATGAACTGGGAAGGTTGAATATAGAGGAAGTGAATCCACATTTGCTTGGAGGGAGAGTGGGAAACCATTTAGGAAAAGCCACCCCCAGTTCACTCGAGTGAGATTTGAACCTCAATCTCCCCACCCTCGGTAGTCTAGCTCAACAGGAGACTAGCGCGTTAGCTAACTACGCCACCAAGACGAGTCAAATAAATAAATGCTAAAATTAATGTAAAACTGGTTTTAAAGCTCTTATGGTGCGATTATACGGATTGTGAGCTAGTGGCAGTATTTTTTCATTTCTTAAAGCAACAATTTTTTTGGGTAGAATAAACCAAGCATTTATCCAGTAGAAATATAGAGTTTTGTTTTCTTCACATGGTGACCTCAAACGATCTTGAATATCTGTCAAGGGTGCCCTGGAGTGTGATGACAGCTTTTTACCTTCATTTAAAATTTTTGTCATTAATGCTGCTATGCTCATGACAGATATTCAACAATTTGTTGAGATCACCATGTGGGGAAAATTAGACTTTATGTTTCTACAAGAGCAATATTAGTTGATTTATTTTTTTCGAAAACAATTGTTTGCCATAAAAACTAAAAAAAAAATTCTTTTCTAGCATCTCCTTCCATTATAACCTTAAGTGTTCAGCGGTTTTTAGAGTTGGTCTTATACCGATAAAATAAATAGTAACTAAACAACAAAATATACAATTTTACTGAGTCTATCAGAGTTTGGAACAAAATGGTCAAAAACCAGTGTTATAAAACTGAAAAAGTATATTATTTATCAATTAAAATATTCCTCAGATACCTTTTTCAAGCCATTAGAGATATTTTCTAAAATTTAAAACGGTTTCATGTAAATTATTCTTTATTTTAAAGAGAAACAGCGTTGTAAAATGCAGTTTTGTGAAGCCGGGCCATATAAGATTTAAAAATGCATCGGAATCTCAAAATGAGAATGTTCATGTTTACAATACTTTCTTTATATGATAAAATAAAATCTCAACTTAGTTTTAAGCTTGTTTTAAATCCCTAAATTTGCTGATGGCTTTGAGAAAATGTATAATATAAGAATAAACACGTTTCTTGAGGATATAAATATATATATTCTAAATAGTTATATAAATGTATCTTCAATAAAGAGTGCTGTACATTATTTACCATGAATCCACTATCTTATCAGTTCAACTTTGTCTCGCCGAGAACGATAGGATGTTAATGGACAATATGCTATTTGGATTAAAAGTGTCAAGTGATTAGACAGCGACATTAACGTCGAGTTTGAATTGAACGAATGACTTAAAAGAGACGACAATCCTTTATATCAACACTGCGATCAATCACTTTGAAGGATAGCGCTATTTTTTTTTACGATATGAATTAGAAAATATTCTCACAAGCTTTGTTAGGTGATAAATAAGTTACGCCATCAAATTATAAACATTGTGCTTTCGTCAATAGTTTAGCTTAGTTTAATATATTTTAATTGCGTATTTTCTATATTTATCATGTTTATAGTTATTTTTAGCCACTTTAGAAACACAACATTATTAGTAACAATAATTTTTAACTCATAAAGTCCTTAACATTAAATTTATCCGCAGGGCAAATAACCTTCATCCCCTGGGTCAGTGCAATCTAGCGAAATGGCTCTGCACTAGACTCACCGTCCTTGATGTTATAGTTTTATTAAATAGTAATTATCTCTAAGGAGGCCACCTATCGAAGCGCTGAGACGCGTTGATGATGTGCTGTACATGAATCTCGTATTATTTAAAAAGTGATTTTATATCTAAAAATATAGATATATTGTTGACACCAAAATGGAAGCCAAAGGTATCAACATGTCCGCATTGAATTAAAAACCTTAAATTTTAAATTTTACAACATTTAAATTTATATGAAAATCTAAAACTAGCTCATATTTATTGGTGTCCAAGTGGAATGTGGCACTTTTGAGGCTCACTATCCACTATACTACCCTTGATTCACCTGCCACTATACTACTCACGACACTCTTGCCCCTACACACTATACTACCCACGCTACACCAGTCTCTACAAAATACACTATTCACGACGCGACTGCCCCTGTACACAGTTTTTACCAACGGTGCACCTGCCCCTGTGTATTATACTACCCACTATGCACCTCGATTACAACATTTCAGTCGAGCCGAAAGAATGAACGCCACTGGGAGAACGATCTACTCTAGGGGACAAACTCTGACGGAACAGGCGGTATCAGGTTCTGTCAAGGATTGATTTATTTTCCTAGGTCTTAAAGTGACTGTTATCAGACCTCCCCAACTAAGGTTGTTAACTCTAAAGGTAGTGCGTTTGGGCAACAAAAATCTGGTAGCATCGACAACCCATTATTTAGAAATTTGTCGTTTTTGATGAAATTGATAAGACTCTTTTAGGCTTATAAGCCGCTAGATCTCAGCCTGCAACTTACTTTAGGTCAAATACTTTGCCATTTTCGTTTGCCTTGCTGAGATACGATTAGACATTTCGATTTAACAATAAACCACCCTATAAAGATCTTATGCTTTAATTGTTTACGATTACCGTTAAAACACAGAGTGTAATTAAAACTCTAAACCCTTTCCTCCGCGTAGGGAAATTAAACCTAATTAGCCTCGTAAATGGATATCGCGAAAGATAGGAAAGATTTAGAAATACAGGTGGAAGAATATAGAGGGAAAACTAACAAGATACATTTCTTGTCTTTTTACGTGGCCGGAAAAATACGTAGTTTATAATTCGTACGTTAAGGGCGGTTGTTTACTAACTATCCAAGGGGAACAGGATATGTAATATTGACTATAATAAGCTTGCACTGGTCTCTAACTGAGGAAAGGGAGGATGAAAATATCAGATTATGAAAGCTTTGCAGTGAAAATTTTTAATTTTGGCCATATATCACATATAAAAAATTGTACAAAAAATGTGTCTTATTAATCTTCAGGCCATAATTCCCTACAAAATTAAAAACAAGAAATGTAAAACAATGGTGTTCTTCTGATGTTAAGATGGGGTGCTAGTGAGCGTGAGTTTAGGGAAGTATTTTTGAAGTTTTTACAGCATAAACATTTTTGGCCAAAACAAATCAAATATTTCTTCTATATAAACATATAGTTTAGTTTTCTGCACATGCTAATCTTAACAGTCCTTGAATATCTGTCAGATGTGTCCTGGAATTTAATGACAACTTTTCCTCTTAATTTAAAAAGTTTGTCACCAAATGCCATCATGCTCATGAGAGATATTCAAAAACTGTTGATATTAGCACGTTCAGAAAACTAAACTCTATGTTTCTATAAAAGAAAAATTTGATTTGTTTTGTTCAAAAACTGTTTATGCTATAAAAACTGCAAAATTAGCGCACTAAATTCGCGCTCACTAGCACCCAACCTTAAGTATGCGGTTTCAACTGCGGTATCAAACGGAACAGTATGTGCCAAACACAATATTTTTTATTTGCGATGTACTAAGGACATAAACACGAACATTGCATTTGAAAGAACATTTGTAGATAAATTTTAATTCAAGATAATGAAGATCTCGTAGAGAAATGGCACGCTGCTTAAACAATCGTCTGCAATGGCATTTTGTAGCGTGTATGAAATAGCATAATGCGACGCAATGCTTCATTTCTCAAAATGCACACTGGCCGTTTTGAACAACTACTATATTTATTTTATTTATTCATTAGATTTATTTAACGTTTACTTTCTGAACCAACTGATTATATCAACACACGAGAATTTCTATGAGCGAGAGTGAAAGGGCCTACCAATTTTGTCGGGAAAGTTACTGTCGCATACCTTCCACAATGGGCATGGGACCGATAGCTTTACTTCCCCTTCGATGGAAATTGTGCTACGGATTTTTATCGCTCAAGAAAAGTATTCTGTGTTTCTTTGAAAAATGTACACTTTCACTGAACCAGTGTCAGTTGCCGTTTGGTCTTAGCTGACACTCTGGAAATAGACAGGACTACCGGTGACGAGTATCTCGGTATTCAAATCCCAGTCGGTATTATTTGAGTTTTTTTTTGCCTGGATAGTTTACAGCTCTCTATCCTTACACGCAAATGCATGCACATTTACTATACATCCTTCCTTCCTTGTTCCTACCCAATTGATGTAAATATGCGGATAGCTCAAATTGGTAGTAAGAAGCAGTGTGCAAAATTATATTTTTAAAAATTGCTTAATTGATGTATAACTAATGTAAATATTTTATTTAATGTAAGACAAACATTTAGTTAAAACTTATTTATTTGCATTTTATAGAAAGTCTATTCTTCTATTTGATTTGGCTAAGTTTTATCAAACGTTTCTCCAGTCATCATTGCATCATCACCCCGAACCACAAAGAAAGTAAATGGCCCGGAAAGAAGACCATATTTTAAGTGACTAATAGTTGTTTAAAGTTTATAGCCAGGTTTGAAAAATATACAACCTTTTCTCTTCAAAGGAGAACTTTAAAAGTTATTGTATTTAATATATACCGTGCATACAAAGTGTGTCAAATATTGACTACATTTTGCCCCCTCACCGCACTCTCATAGCTAAGTACAGCCCGATGCAAGTTATTTATTTTATTTAATAGATCCAATGTTCACTTTCATACTATCCTTCTTCGCGTCTTACCACACATCAGCCTTATCCGTATATTTGTTTGCCAACTATGTCTTACTACTAGTTTTTTTACTGCACCACGTTTTACTACTACTCATACTGGTTATCTGTATTCTCTCCCCTCGCTGACCACCCNCCCCCCCCCCCCCCTTTTCAACTTACAGCTCGTCCGGGATATCCACATTTCCATTATTCTGACAGGGTAGGGGTAAGTAAACTATAACTTGAAACAAATGTAGCTACATTTGCGCAGATGAGTAATGGGAAACCTCTTAGGAAAAACAATTCCCCCACACACTAAGTTGAGATTTGAAACGAAACCTACCTTCCACTGGCAAACTAAACCATAAGATATTTATATTTAGTTCACACGACAACCAATAAGAGTTTCACTTTATTAACACCTACACCAATATATTACTTAATAAACTAACTTAACCTGAGACAGCCAAAGCTATTACTAAGCGTCCTATACCAGCGTCGAGAATTGGTAGTAGGTGGTCCATAAGGAAAAGTCATCTCCGGAGATCAAACCTGAGTCCCCGCAACCTTAGACAACCCGTCCAGTCTGATGAGAGACTAACACGCCTGACTTCAATGAATGGGATTCTATCCCAACTGATGGCAAAGATCTTTATATGGTATGTTTATTTATTCTCTCTCACTAAACGAATACTTGTGTCACTCTTCATTCTAATATTTTAGATTATATTGTTTAGATCAATCATAACACATGTTAGAACTACTACTGATACTACTATTACTACTATTATTACTACTACTATTATTACTACTACTATCACTACTATTACTACTATTACTACTACTATTACTACTTATACTACTATTACTTCTACTATTACTACTATTACTACTACTATTACCACTACTACTATTACTTCTACTATTACTACTATCACTACTACTATCACTACTACTACTATTACTACTACTATCACTACTATTACTACTATTATTACTACTATTATTACTACTACTATTACCACTACTATTACCACTACTAATATTACCAATACTACTATTACTTTTACTATTACTACTATTACTGCTACTATTACTACTACTATTATTATTACGACTACTATTACTATTACGACAATTACTATTAATACTAATATTACTACTATTACTACTATTATTATTACTACTATTATTATTACTACTATTACTACTACTACTACTATCACTATCACTATCACTACTACTACTATTATTACTACTACTATTACTACCACTACTATTATTATTACTACTACTATTACTACTACTATTATTACTACTACTATTACTATCACTACTACTATTATTACTACTAATACTACTACTATTACTACTATTATTACTACTACTATTATTACTATAACTACTACTATTATTACTACTACTAATATTACTACTATTATTACTACTACTCCTAGAATTAATAATACTATTGGTTGCTAATTTTGACCCACGTTTAATTTTTAAAGGGTTTTTCTTTAATATAGTTAAAAGTATTCGTATTTTATGTTGATACTGGCAACAAATTAGTGAAATAATATTAAAATTAATTTCCCACAATGGGCTGGTATGTGGACTGAACTTACATCTGATTTAGTCTGGTTCACTGCTAGTAGGGATCTCAGGGTTTGGATCCCGTCTGGATATAATAAGAGTATTTTTCCCTAATTTGTATGGGATTAAGCTTCCTTGCTATTAAAACTACATTTTCTCACAACTATACCTTTCTAATGCCTAACTTTTGTATAGCCCGGGCGTGTAGTAAAATGGGGTGGAAAAACTGTTATTATTATTGTTTTAATGTATTAGCCAGCTATTACAATTAAAAATTTTTTTTCCTTGAAACTATTTAAAGTATTTAAATATACTCATATTTTGTCTTGAAACTTGTAACAATTGAGAGGGATAAAAACATTACTCAATAGCACTTTTTGAATAAAACCTGTTTATAAACGATCTTCTCCCCCACACCTATAATTAATATCCACACAAACAAAACTATGGCGTAACTTATTAAACTACTGAGCTACATTTGGAGAGGCTATTATTATAATTAGACAGTTAATCATTCAAATATTACTTTGATATGTTAAAATAATATTTATTTATTATTCCAGCAAAACTTTTCAATACCTCAAAAGTGTCACTCACTAATCTTTCTGACAGGAATAGTCAAAGTATGATTTATGGTGGTCCAATATACACTTATAAGATAATCAATACCACTATATAAACCAAGTAAATATTATATTTTTGGTAGCTAGACACCAAAATGACATCTGTTACCATAGTTAACGTTTTGGCCGCAATAGCAGCACTGCAGTGTGTCTTGGCATTGCCTTTGGAAAAACCTCTTCAGCCTGAATATGCTCAAGTAGAAGATCTGAGTGAACTGGGTGAACTCAAGGCAACAGACTTGGGTGAGTCACTTCATTTAATACTCGACATAAAAAAAAAAGTATCTAAATGATAAATAAATATTTTTCATATAATTTTTATTTTGCTATCATAAAAATTAATAACCGTTTAGACTCATATTTGATAAAGAAACTAGTTGGAGGAATCTTTCCTTAACTTCCCCTGTTTCAGTAGGTGATTCCCTTAATTTAAATAAAATTAAATATATTTCTTCACTTAACATTTTATCTTGAGTTTAAACATTCTTGAGCATTAAAACATAATAAAAAGAAGAGAAAATAGCTTTTACTCTGTAAACTGATTTGTCAGTAAAAAATTATATCTAATGTAGCTCTGTAATTCTCTTGCACCCAACTACACCACTTTTGTATTAAGCTAAGATATTTTTAGCTTTTAAATAAGTCAACCCTCAGTATATTTATTATACTTGAGCATGTATCAGACGGAAGTTTAATATTCAATCAGAGATAAAAGATCTGTAGCTACAGTCTAACTGCAGTTAAGTATAGTAAGAGGTTAAGTATAATCTAATTTAACAACAAATGCTATTAAAATTCTAAAACATTCCAATATTTTGTTATGTTATGGCTAAAAGTTATCTGAGATTTTAAAGATTGTCTGTAAATTCAAACAAATCATTTTTAATCAGTTTGTAATTAAACTTACCCTTTTACTATTTTAATAGAGCTATTATCTTTTCAAATGAAGGAGAGCTTAAAAAATAGACTTCACATCCACTCAATCCAAGATGATTGTTAAGAATGCCAACTAAGAGTTTAAACAAAAGGTGACTGAAAGGAGCACAGGAGATAATAAGGAATATGTAGGGTGACCAGCCCCTCAACTGCAACGCCGAGGTATATCCATGGCATCCATGTGTGTTTCAGAGGCCTTCTTAAAAAAGGTGCAGAATCCTTGGGAACGCAGTGGCAAGTTTGAAGGAGACATCGTCCTTGATGCCGGTCAGAGAAATGGACTGATCAACCCCAACTTACATTGGCACAAGGTCAACGGATTTGTGGACCTACCCTATGAGATTGTTTCTCATCAATTCTGTGAGTATCTCTAGAGTAATCATTCAATAAGCTAATATGATACTAAGGATTATCTAGATAATCTCATTGGCATAACGAATAGAAACAGATGGTGGGTAAATGTGGTAAGCAATTTCAAATGAAACTTAAAAAGAAACTCAACAATAGATTAAGGGTGTAATTTATCAACAAAATAAACTTGTAATAACCAGCCAACGTGGCATTGTAAACTTTCTCTCCTGTGGGCGAGAGGTGTAATAAAACTGTATGAACAATTTCAGCTGCTGACCAAATAGCAGCAATCCATCGAGGCATCGACGAGTTTCACCAGAGGACTTGTATCAGACTGAGACCCAGGACAGCTTCTGACATAGATTATGTCAGGGTTCAAGGACTCAACAGTGGGTGCTGGTCTATGGTCGGCCGCAGAGGAAGAGTGAGTATCTTGTGTTTGATGGATGTAGCTCAGTCACGCCATTATTATTATTACTATTATTATAAACAGGACAATAATTTAGCCGAAGACTCTAAGGTTGTTAGTGATGTGGCCTTGCTCTAACAATTCTATGAGACTCTACAATTACTTCTGTCCAGATTTCGCTAGTAGAATTCAAGTGAACATTTAAAATGAATTATGTTAGATACAAGTTAATCATAGTTGATAGGAATTAATAATTGTTTCTATACTTGACAGAATACCAACTATTTTCTAAGTAATTTTAACATTCACTTTCTGGACCATTGGAAATCACATTACTTACAAACTATCTTAGCTATAGAACAGGTACAACATTTAGTCTTTCTTTCATCAATTCTTCACTATGAACGTGGAAGATCTTAGCTCCCGAATGATACATTTTTTAACCATTTGAAAAATAATAACAATTGAGGAGAAGAAAATAAAGTTTTAATAAATTTCAATAATTTTAAATGCCATGCCTATGACTTGTAATTGAACCAAAGTATAATTTTATGAAACATTTAAAAATAACTTTTTTTTTTGAGATTGATATGATTAATATTGTTTGTAAATAATTTTGTATCATTGCTTGCCTAACAATGTTCTAAAATAATGGTTTTGTAAATGTTAATTACTTTCATTACATTTAGTGGAATATAAAAGATTGTTAAAAAGGGTTATTTGGCAAAAAAAATACAAATAAGTTGTGTGATTTATCACCTCTGTACTAATCTTTTGTTCTATTTAAATGTTGTCACCATACTGAGTATTTCAGAGAAACATTCAAGAATTAATCTGAAAAAATTACAAAAATCATCTGAATCAAACTCTTTTAATAATGCATGTGTGAATTTATTTATTTCCAACAACCAATTTTTTGCCCACATTTTGTTTTTTTTCTTGCAATATATTAATGAATTGATAATGATACTAATGTGATTCCAATCTTTTGGTATTTGGATGGAGATGGAGGCATGGTGTGCGTTTGTTCGTTCTGAGATGACGATAGCTACTGACAAATTGGACAGCTGGTCGGGCAGTGTGGAGACTCGCTTTCAATTTGTTGTTCCGACGGTCGGGTCGACAAGTTGGTGTCTGTAGGGCCCTTAATACACTTTAATATTTATGTTGTTAATAAAAATACATTGCTTTTAATTTGTTGTGTATAAAATTGTTTTGAGGCAGCCTGTATATTCTAAGATAAAATAATGGCTTTGTTATTGTTCTGTTTCCAGGTACAAGACCTGAACCTCCAGCCTGGGGTTCCGGGCTCAGGTTGTTTCCGCCATGGAACAATCGTCCACGAATTTTTGCATGCCTTAGGCTTTTACCACGAACAAAGCTCCAGTGACAGAGACGACTATGTCACCATTGTTTGGGCTAACATCCAAGCCGGTGAGTTGCAGTTTTTTTTTAGCACCACATCTTAATACCCGTTTGGGCAATACACCTATGTAGTGAGTTAAGGTCATTCGGACAACAAGCTTCTCCTAGAATGAATAGGCTATAACATTTTGACAGGGAATTTGTAACATGGTTGATGGGGTGGTGTTGTGTTGTAAAGGGGGGGATGGGCAGTTGGAGTGGGAAAGTAAGCCGGGATTGCCAGCTCTTTGTTCCTAACAGTGTTGTCATAGCACTACCTCTTTTTTTTCCCGCTAAGGAACTTCACTGTTAGAAAATGAATTGTCACCGCATGGCTCACCCGGGAGTTGTGGCTTGAGTTTGAATCCTGGCTACTAAGATTCATAGAATATTGATAATTTAAAATAATGAACTTATTACACGTGTCGCAAAGTATTTATTGTATCGAATGCTATTAGGCCCATATTTATCAAATGTGTTTTTAGAAGAAAAAAATATGTACCGGTATTACTAAGCAATTTAATGAAATATTTGATTGATGAAAGTTTAAGGGCCCTTTTATTATTCTTTTAGCACCTTATCTTACTATCCGTTCGTGATATACTTATATGTACTAATTACGCTAATTAGTTAGGAATTAGGAAAGCTGAATTTAGAGGAAGTGCACTCGCATTAGCGTAGAGAGAGTGGGAAACAATTTATAATAAAACTACCCTCAGTACACCCGATCGTGATCGAACCCCGATTTATCTGTCTTAGCAACGGTCTAGTCTACGACGAGAGTGACGCCTTAGAGACCATGTTAGTACCGGAATAGGTTTTAGAGTTATTTATTTATAGTAAAAAAGTATTACTTTTCTTTATAATTATAATAGTTAACAGAGCTCATGATGAGCCCCTTACAAACTGTAAAAATGTTAGAATGCCACGTGCATAAGAAAGCAAAGTGATCGACAACCAATTGGTTTACCAAATAAATAAAAATATTTCAAAGCTTGAGTGTGTCAATTGATCGGCACTTTTGGGACCATGTGATAAGATATAAAACTGTTCGACATGAGAGGACCAGCTGGTATACAAAAGTCGAGATGGATTCAATGAACCAATTGACCGACAAGTTAATACATTGCAAACAACGTGTTCGACAACAAAATCGTGAACGGAAAATAATAAGTAAAATCTATGAAATATTATTTTTTAATATAATTTAAAACTCTAATAAATAAACACATTTTTGGTCAAATGGTCCAATGCGTCAATATCCTATTATAATGGATTGCCGGTGTTGAGGAGATTGAGGTTAGAATCCCGGTCATAAGTACAGAGGTATTTATTTACCCCCTAAAATCTTATTCACTATCCTTCCACGCAAATGACTGCATATTTCCTTAAATTTTACCTTTCTCATTCCTTATCCTGCGTATAGCTCAAACTGGGAGTGAGAAGCTAAGGGAAAAAATACCAAGTTAGTGGATTTTTTCTAGCACAGTGTCTTACTACCCTTTCGGGTATACGCTGATTTTGTGGACTAAAATCATCATTAGTAAGGCATCAATTTTCTAAGTTTTTTTTTGGGTCAACCAGTTGGCTATCAATAATTTTGTTCGCATATGCATTTGTTCAACCAGTTGGTACAAGTAATGTCCTACTCGTGTCGGCCACTTGATCGACATTGCTCCTGCTGTCGATCACTTGTCTGTCTTTCACCTTGTCCTCCCATGTCGACAAGTTTGTGATTGATCAGTTTGCCTGCACCCGTAACGAGGGTAAAGTAGTCAGTCTCATCTTATTTAGTCTGCCAATGACAAGGAGATCAAGGTTAGTATCCCAGCAGGATGTAATTAGGTGTTCGGTTCTACCTCTACGCAAATGCTGAAACATTTTCTAAAAATATACCTTAACTTGCCCTTCAAAATTAGTCAGGTGGAGTCCTACGCCTTAGCTCAGTCGGTACCGTGTCTGCCTGCTGAGCTAAGGGTCCCAGATTCGATTCCCGGCATGGTCGAAAAATTGATCATTTGTGAAATGTGGGTTTACCCTTTCATAGTGATGAATTAACGGCTAGGGTCTGGGGGGGGGGGGGTGTTGTGTTTGTACTAAATTTAAGAACATAGAGTAATTAGTACATAAACGTGTAACCCGAACGGGTAGTTAGACGCGGTGCTAAGTTAGGTGGATATCCCAGACGTGTGACATGATGTGAAGTAATGGTATAGAACAGCGGTTCCCAAACTTCTTGAATCGCGGAGCACTTTTCAGGAGAGAAATTTGTCACGGAGCACTATAGTTGCCTTGATGCTAAGGGCATGCGCACTCATTTTTTGCTATATTTACCTAACTGCAGATAAACATTAGGTTTAAAATCATTACGCGTCTTGATGTACCAAGAGATGAGTTCCTCTGACACTTTTGAGTTGAAGAATAAAACTAAAACAGTAAAAATACTATCCAAGTGCCAAATTACTAGAGGAAGGAAAAAGAGACAAAATAAATGTCACAACTCGTCACTCAGGTAGTAAGACGTGGGGTGAGTCATTAGTCGGAGACCGGGGTAGCCCGACCCTTCCTTGGTCGGTTGGTCAGTGTTATTGGTAGGTACAGTCAAAACAAGAAGTTTCAGGAAATGGACATGGCCAATTTACGTTTGCATTGATCAACGCCGCGCAATTAATAAAATAAAAGAGTAGAGTTGGACTAATAAACCAAACAAATTTGAAATAGCGACACTATGTACTACAAAATGATATAAAAACAAAGTATCGGGGTATAAAACAAAAAGTACTTATATAAGATCAAAAATTATGTAATTTTACAACTATTAAATAGCTTATAAATTAAAAACTGATTTTATTTAAAATATTGTAAGTACTTCATTGCATACACTTCATATGAATGTCTAGCTAGAATAAATTTAATCCCCATACATTAACTACTTTACCTTAAAATTAGTACGTAAAATGGATAAAATAGTAAGTTTGACTACTTATAACTCGAGAACTGTAATGATTTGAAATCATTGAATCAATATTTATAACTTATATTCATACACTTAGTAAAATAATGCAATAAAATTTTGATGGTCGAATGACCTTAATGATGAGTAATGTTGGATTTTAGAGGGAGTTTACCGCGCTTTCGTGGAGAGAAAATAGAAAACTATTTGGGAGAAAAACACAGCACATGTAAATAACAGCATAACCTCGTAGTCCCAATATAGAACAGGGACAAAACAGCGCATGTGTACAGTTGTACAGGTCGCGCAAGTGTTTCGTGACCTTTGTAGGGAGCGACCTTTCTCTTCGTCAGAACTGCACAAGGGGGATCTGTGTTTAACTGGGTAACAATTGTACAGACTTAACTTTCAAGTTACTGACATGGAGTTTTTAGGTTAGATTGGTTAGGTTAGGTTAGGTTAGGTGAGATTAGAGGAGAATCAGATTTCAAACATTCTCAATGGCGAAGTTGGACATTTTATTCATTTTCCTAAACTATCCGTCCCGCTACCTAGAAAGTATCTCGGGGCCTAATTATATGATCTACAATCTAAAAAAAGAGGACGAAGTTGGACAGTTGTTCAATCCAGTAGCCTACGCATTCCTGCCAAATAAAAGAAAGGAAACATACACTTGACGTTTCAAGGCAGTTAAGGATTGTGCTCTTTTGTACCCACTTTTCGCTTGCGCTATTATGTACCCACGCTCTTCGGTAGCATATTCGATTCAAACCCCGATATTTCCGTCATCAGCAGTAATCTATTAAGAAAGTTACACCTTAATAATGCGGCCACCAAAGTGGGTTGACGCCGATTAATCGTATTCATAACAATTAATTAAAAATAGCAATAGTTAAATTTCAGTTTATTAATATGATTTTTTTTTAAATTTCAATAACGGGTCAGGATATAAACCACCTATTTTTTACTTTACACACACCCCATCTTACTATTTGTCCAGGATATTCTCATTTTTAAAATTGATGAGGTAAGGATGAGGAAGGTAAGGTTTAGAGATTGGAAAACTATTTTGGAAAAATCTCCTCTCAGAGAAAACCCTACCAAGTTTAGAAACCCAACCTTCCTTTTACCACGAGCTCAGTATATAGTGAGAGTGGCGTCTCAGACTACGAAACCACTGACGCAACCCGCTTATCCTATCAGTGTTTCTATTTTAGGATCATACAGGAACAAACTTATATTACAGCCTCAAGAGCTACTAAACTACTTTCACGCCAATCTGTGCGCATGATGGCTTTTTTTTTTGGGGGGGGGA
>CABFWO010003340.1:66978-90097 GCA_902155825.1 Timema genevievae
GGGAGGGAAACCGTTATGTACTAAACTTACGAAAAGGAAGATAATATTATAATTAACAGAGCTACAATAACAGGTATTTATTGAAAGGTTATAAATGATATAGTTTCAAATTTTAATTATGAATCAACGAATCGTTAATAATCATCCTTAAATGATAGTTTAACTATTTTACTCAAATCCAATCTAATATTCTAAAATGCAATTTCTAAACGTAGTGCTGCATTTACATATTATGTTCTATAAACAAATTTAACGGTGTTACCAACTTGGTGCATTTGTAATGGGTGAGTTGGGTGGGTTGCATCTCCAATTACAAGGTCTAGGAGTTTGTCTCCTCTCAGACCTGAGGAACCAAGCGTCTCCTCTCTTCACTGTAAAGACATGGAAAGGAAATGATTAGTAAACCCTTCTAGGATGATTGTTTACCTTGTTACACACGCTCACCTTTAGTCCTGAACAGGATCAAGGATGAACGCTGTACGTGTTGCCTGATTCTCGCTAAAACAGCAATCTCACACAATCACAACATCTCAAGACGTCTTACCGCTCCATACACACCGAGGGTGCTAAACAAGAGAAAGAAGGAATCATCTATCAGCAATAGCTCTAAAGGAGTAGTCCCCACAGTCATAATGGTCAAATCCACTTGTATTAATAATGATAGAACCATTCTGCAACCAAACAATGTTCCATAGACCTCAACTGCCACTGGGAATAACGTAGAGCAATAGGACACTAATGTATATGTAATAAAATGCTACAAAATATACATACTGGTTCGTAAGTACACCAAACTGTGATTACTTTAAATTAAAATTTATACACCAACTTTTGCAAATAATTAAGTTGAGTTCCCTGCATGAATATAATTTATATATATAAATATATATATATATACACCCACTGCTTCCCATAAACATTAAGCAGTGCCCTGAGTGAGTAAGCTAAATATAACCAAATAGCATAGTTATATAGCTAGATTAATTTAACTAAAAAACCCAACATGGTGCCTGCCAGTTAACAGAACAAAATTTAAATTATATTTAAATAAGACTGAGCAGACGTTAGGCTATCAAAACATTCTTTAAAGGAAATTAATAACTTCTATACGGATTATTTTCGCCCCGTCAGCGGGCTCGTTGATGCCATCTTCATAGACATCAGTCAAGCAGCCTGACTTCTTCGGTCGTTGATTGAATAATAAGTACACGTTTTGTGGGCTGAAAATCCAAATTTATATATGATTTAAATTACTGAAGGAGGGAGGAAAAAAGGGTAAAACTCCTTTCCTCTGGATTAAGTGCCGTTTAGTAAATATGTAGCTTGGAGCTTAAAGGGCCAATGTAAAATATAGTAGATTTTCAAGAGAACTTAACGAATATCTTAGTTATATCGATCAATGTCTACTATCTTATCTAAATGTTGAATGCAATAGAGGCTAAATACGGTATTAGCCTTTTTTCATTTGAAATATTTCATTTTTTTACAAATAGCTTATTTGATCCTTTCATGAAAAAGAACAAAATTCACATTGGTCCAACAACTTTAATTAATGTTGTTAGTATAGAAAAATTACACCAGGACAGTAATTTGAACCTCAATCGTTTGGTGACACATGCTAGCCGTTCTACCAACAGAGCTATCTGGAGTCTATTTATTGTCAGTGGGTCATTCAATATAGGCTATCCCGCATAGGAGACAGAAAAATCTACCAAATCTACTCTCGCGTATCCATTTGCCAAACCATATGACCTGCATACTAAGCTGCTGTCACTTTTGGCAGTCAAAACTTTGAAAAAAAGTGTTTCAGCTATTTTTTGTAATTTACGAATTTTTACATCATTTAAATACGAACTTAAGGAAGTGTCATCTATAGTTCACTTTAAAATGCTTTAAAATGAGAGCTTATGAAAGGATGAATTCTCTTCAAATATTAAGAAGGTGAACTGAATGAAATCAGGGCATTTGATGACTTTATACAAATTGTTTTCGGTTCTGTTCATGCACATGTGCTAAAAAAAATACTTTTATATTGAAACTTATATTTAGAATTGCTATACTTCTAAGTTATAAAGACAAATATATTTATTTTGGTGGAAAATACGAACACGTGGGATTATAATAATTTTTAATCTATTATTCCCTGCACTTGTCACAACCGTGAAACAAAGACATAATAATTTCATTAATAATTGTGTTGCTTCATTTGTTAAGAAATAGCCAATTATAGAGTAATTCTTAAGGGAGTATTTTTGGAAGTGTTTTTAAGACTTTGGATTAGTAATATAGAATCACAATGAAAATAATTAATTTCCACAAAAGTTGACTTTCAATCAATGTTTGGAACACAAATCTTCTTCTAGTCGCCATTCACCACCATCCCATCGCTGGATGGAATATAAAGACTTGCACCGGTGCTCACATGGTCTCACGTTTTAATCTCGTATTAAACTAGAAAACTTCTCATTACGAGGAGATTGGGGTTCAAATACTGGTCGGGTGTACTGAGGGTGTTTTTCCTCAATGGCTTCCCAAACTTCTCTCTAAAATTCTCCCTTCCTTATCCCTTTTATAGTCTAGTAATTTGTGTACGCACATAGAATTAAAGGTTACCAAGAAGCGGGGGATCAAAATAAAACTATATGAATATTTACAGACACAGCCACTCTAACGGAATTGAATATAATAAGAAGTGTTTATTGAAACTTTGTATAACTCACAATAATGAAGTTTAACATCTATCTTTGTAGCAGATGGGAGTATAGCAGGCGTGTCAAACACGTTTGATCACGAGGGACACATTGAAAATAGAAAATAGGGAGGAACTCTAAATAAAAAAAAGTATTTTCATTTTATCAAGACAAAAATAGTTCCAACTTAATAAATGAATAAAGTAGACCCCTTTATAAAAAATAAACAGAAGCTTCTTGTTGTTTTTTTCCAGAGATTTAAAAACCTTTTATTTGAAGCATTGGTGTGAGTGTCGCGCTTTAAATCTACTAGGGAGGTCAATTTCATAATTTTTGATTAAAATCTAGGCTATTTGTAAGCCTTTCGGTTCCTTTTCCATTTGAGAAACCAACCATTTTCATTCGTAAACTATGCGCTGCAAAACATTAAACATATTGGTGCGCAGATTCAAACACTTTAGGGAATTCATCCATATAGAAGAAGAGTATAGCCTACATTTGTTACACCAACCCCAAATGTCAAATTTCCCTAAATTATAGCCAATCCCCAAATATCACATTTCCAAATTTTATAGCTTCACGACGTTTATACGAAGAATAAAAGGGCCTTAGTATAAAATAGTTCATCAAAAGTTCCTTGGGCCATATTAAGCCAGTTATAGGGTTGCAAATTTGACATGCCTTTTCTAAAGTATAATCAAAAGAAACACAAAAATACCCCAAAAATGTCATCTATCCTTTAAATATAATTGTGTAGAAAGGATGGCTTCAAATAACTTAGTTAAAAGTTACAAAAACTACTTTATTAAGTCATAAGTCAAGATCTCAAACTGTATCTTTGATAGCTAGTTTTAATACCTAAAATTAAAAATTATTGTAGAAATGATCATGCCTAGCAAAATAAATAATTATTTTTCCAAACTTTCCATCCCACCATGTTCTTACTCTACCTAAAAAAAAACATTTTACAGTCAAAAGACTTACGATAAACGAGTGAGTCGAAAAAGAAAATTAAAATTTTGTTTTGTAAGTAAAAAGTAATTACAGAGATGTTAGTTAAATTAAGTGCTGTCAGTAATTAAAAAAACAGAATTTAAACTCAAGTAACTTTAAATACTTTTTTAAATCAATTTTTAAAATGTTTTTAAAAATATCATTGTAATTATTTTTAACGGTGATTTCAACTTTTAGATAAAAAAAGTTGACATTTTTGGGATTATGAAATTATTTATCACTTGAAAAATATACTATACGATTTAAACAGCTAGACGGTTGTATAACATTGGTAATATAATGCATAATTTGGACCCAGTAATTTTATTTAGCTTAGAAATACTGTTGATAAAACTCAGGCAAACTTCAAATAATTATATTTTTGAATCATACCACAATTTCAACGTTTATTTTTCTAGTGCAATGGCTTTAGTTTATGTTACCCAATTTTACTATCTGTTCAAGCTATACGCATCTGTAGGCTATCAGCTATAGTTTGTTGGGTATGAGTAGGCTTGAATTTAGAATAAGTGTAGCCACACTTGGGTGAAAGTAAATCATAAAACCATCTAAGAAAATCCAAACTTAGTACATCTGGCCGGGATTCAAGCCCAGATCTTCCTATCAACTGTAGTTAAGTATATTTTGATAGTTACTCCTTAGGCCAAGTGGTTACCGAAACGGGTAACACTTTAATTTAAATGCCAACTTTGACAAGTGTTTTACTTTTTAAGCGTCAGACATAATAAATAATAGCTTTTCACAACTATAACCAAAACATCAATGGTTATTTTGGGTTGCTTAAACAAATTGCTTGTATAAAAACTCGTGTCTAACTCGTGTCTAACTCGTGCATTATTAGCTAACTGATATACATAATATATTTTTCAGAGATTATTAAAGTTAAATGGATTACAATAATTTTAGTATTAAGGGCCTACTTTAAAGCATACAACTACTTATTTATTTAAATGTTCGTTTTAACAAAACAACTAATTAATATTTTCTTATATAGTCTAATTAAATCTTAGTGGTATATATTCGGAGAGAGAGGTAACCCATTCAAGAAAAACAAATTAGGATATCTGTCCTGGATTCAAACCCAAGCGTCTCAGTCACCGATGTGGGTTAATGATGACCAATTCAGTGGAAAACGTCACTGCTAGAAACACAACTTGGAACAGATCGTTGAAAACTAGTTGAGGAAACACCAAAAACCAAACACCCCTCCCGCGCCGGTGGGCACGCGAACTAAACGTTAAGTATTAAGAGTGTTTTGTTTTAAATGGTTTCCCAAGCTTCGTTCCCATAAATGCAGGTACATTTTCTCCTCATTTACTCACCTACCACTAGTATAACTACTTGCTTACAAATTGAAAGTGTAGTAAAACAAGATGCAAAAAAAAAAAAACCAACCCTTTTCCCAAGAATATAAAAAACTAGGTTTCAGATGTAAATGTTTGTAAACAAAAGTGAAGTAACTAATTATATTCAACTCTAAAATTTATATTTCACAGATTAGATTTTAACATTCCTTTACGCATTTACTTTATCATTTTGAGGAGCTTATGAACAAACCGAAAAATGGCTTATTTTAACATATTTTATTTATTAGACACAAGATAAATAATACTAAACAATCTAACAATTTAACACTTTTTTTATATAAGCTACGTTCCAGAGGTATATTATCTAAAATCCAAGTGATAATTTTAAATGTGTTTAATATATGTTTTAAAAGCTGTAAAAACAAAACACATGTATTCTAGAGTATCTGTTTATATGTAAATAACGTACTAACCCCTCATATGACTTGTATTTTTTTCTGGTCTAGAGCTCAGTTTATTTACTCACGTCGTTTTCGTTTATACTGTCTGATTGGTCGAGTTGGGTTCGCTCACGAGATTGTGTGAGCATATATATTCCCTTGGCAACTCTTGTAAAGCCCCGTCCGTGTCAACTGTCTGCTCTTACTTACTAACAATCTCTCAAGTACACTCGCAGGTTGATAACGGCGGGAGTGCCTCCAACACACTGTTACTATATTGATGGGGTAGGCCAAGCTAGGTAGAATTTAAAGTAAATATACCCACATTTGCATGAAGAGAATGGTGGAAAACCAAGTGGGAATAAAACACCCCCCTACATTCGGCCAGGATTCTAAACCTAACCTCCCTCTACTCACAAACCCGGTGAGATAAGCTTGGCATTTAGTCTGCGTGCCCACCGGTGCAACAACTTGGGCTCATTGGTGTGTGCCCCACGTCTGGCTACTCGTTTGGGCTATCCCCATATTTGCACAAATGAAGTGGGGTATGATTAAGGAAGAATTTATAGGAAGTGTACCCTCATTTCCCCTTAGGGATAGTGGGAAATTATTATGGGAAAAAACACCTTTATACACCCTGCCGATATTTGAAGCCCAATCTCTCTATCACTGGCAAACCAGACTAGACGGATGGTGTATTCCCCGTGTCCAACATCGCGAATACTTATTTTAACCCTATTGGAAGGTTTCATTTTATTCTATTTCACGTCACAAATTAGGAAAGGACATTTAACAATACAACTGTACAAATATACTGGTGGCCATACTGTCTAAGTCGTGAAGCACGCAATAGACTGGACTTCCTGTGACAGGAAGGTGGATATTCGATTCTCAGCCTGATGCACTAGCAGTGGTTTTTGTTTTTCCCATTCCCTCTTTATGTTAATGCGGTGCAACATATTCAAAAATTACCCTCTTGTGTACTCCATAGCGTAAGTGGCTTTTCAATAAAATAACCTAAGTTTCTATATTTAGTGGCTATATTGATCAATAAACGGTATTGGAATAAAACAATTGTAATTATTGAATTTTGAAAAATATTGCCTCAACAGTTTCAACACTTTAGAATTAAATATTATAATAATTATACATTCTGTATAGAGAGGAGACCTCACAAAAACAAAGCCTCATCAAAGTTCTAAGATTGATTTTTTTCAGTAACATAATAATATTTCTTTATGCTTCAATAAAATAAAAAGGTTAAACAAAAACACGTACATCTAAAAGCTAAGATAACCGTGATCGAGTCTTGACAATGCCGAAAATAAATTAGTGGTAATTTTGAGGCCTACCATTTTCCAGTGAATTGATGGATGGGGTGGTAGATGATTTCTCTTTTCTATAATTAAGTTCGTTTGTAAGTGGTGGCGTGTTCACAAAATGTGTATTAAATACTCTTATATAGACGTAGACATACTGTCATTGGTTTATTCGTATTTGACTGTACACCTTTGCTTGAAGAAAAACGGGGTAGAAAGCCACATTTCCCCAGATAGAAAGTGGCGGTAAATTAAAAATGAGGTGAAGTATCAACCGCTAAAGGGCAACTGACAAGAATTTACAAAGCTCTTCTTACATCTGGTCTCCTTCCCCCATCCATATTCATCCCTCTCTTTCAATGTAACATCCTCGTTTATTTTTTCCATCCCTTGCTTCCAGCCACTGGAATTACACTTTAAGGAGAATAATACATCGCAAATTAAAAGAAAAAAAATGTTTTATTTCAAAACAAAATTAACAGGTTTTTATGATGATCTGAAATCGAAAAGTAGTTTTTAAATGTACTGGAAAAATATGACTCACTTGAAAAATATTTTAATTTATGAAACTAGTTTCAAAATTTTATTTAAAACAATCATCTGTATCTGACCAGTTTTTATATTTAGCATACTTTATTTATATGTTCATTTTTTCTATTGTTATTTGATCGCGTTTTAAACTATTCATATAAGAAAAACTATTCATATAGAAAAATTACAATTTTGCTAGGTATTTAGTAAATATGTACTTTCTTTTTAGCTTACTGTGTACATGTTCTAGTTTTTTTTCTATATATGGTGGATAGGTTCTGAGCCATTCAAGTTCGATTTTGACCTTAACGAGGTCACCTCATGCTGTTCATCGCATTTACACATAAACTCGCGTAAGATGTTTTTGCGCGGAGATACCGTGGATGACTTGTGTAACCATGTGCAGTACCAACAGAACTTTTAAAAAGTCAATGATCGATAGTATTATATACAATTATTTCACCAAATTAAATACTCCTGACCCCCCCCCTCCATACATAATACTCTTTTCTTTCACTTGACATTATTGTGTCAACTTGACAACTTTATTTTGAAACAAAACGTTGTTTGTGCTGTAAATTTAAGGCACTAAATAACGATTTATGTTGGGTGGTATAGTATTATTTCTGTTACCACTATCTTAGTTATATACTCTTGAAAATAGTTCTGAGAGTTAATGTTTTATAAAAGTTTTTTATTAAAGATTTATAGTTTGAAAAATAAACCTTTATTAGGTTTCATTATTTATGCTTTTTTTGTGGAAATTCAGTTTCCACATCACAAACCATTCATAACATAATTATTTAACTTATTTAAGCAATTCTACAAGCCTCCAAACTTTAGAATCAATATATTTTATCTGTTTTAGAAGCACCTTCTATAACCTCTATTGTTTCTGAAGCAGAGGACGCCATAAATCAAGCTAACGTGCAAATTGCTCGAGTTTGATTTTAACACTCGCCCAGATGTATTGGCTGGTATATCGACTGTCGATTTCAAACATCGCTTTGGATGAACTCGTATGAACGAATGCTAAGAATTTTCGTTTCCTCTCTGCAATGGAAGGGTGTTGGATTGTTGTTCAAAATAAGAACAATTGAAAAGAAGACTTTTTCAGTGTCTTTTTCTACACAGAAAAATTCGATTACATTTTATATAAATATGAAAAAATAGTTGTAAAATCAGTTGAAGCATTTAAATATAGTGCAAAGAAAGGCGCATGCTTGATAAGCATTGGTAGATATTAATTTCAAATGTAGAACTACTAAAACGGAAAATTTAAACAAATTCATTTTATTCTATTTAGTGAAAGCTTTTTCACTAAGTTGAATCAGAAAAATCTTAAAATTTGGGGAGCCATAATGTACCACCCCAATCTCACTCAATTTAGTTACGGCCACAATACACTAAAAAGAAGAGGGGTGACAACTATGGGAATTATAATATGAAAGGTGAAACATTTGCAAAATTAAGAAATAGTAAAACAGTGGAAGGTTAAAGAAATATTTGAATTATTTATTCAAAGTAACAAACAGTTTAAAAAAAAGTTACATGGCCTTAAATGTCAAACTGAAGTGTGTTGGAAAACAAATAAATCATAGTATTATATAAACTTGTCTAGAAGAGACCAATGAAATAAGCAAAATTGTTGCTATTATTTAAAGAAAATTTCCTTATGATATACAAGCTTCTAATTCTCCACAGAGAATTGAGATCAAACAAAATTATTATTAAAAGTTTGAATTTTAAATATTACAAAATTTCAAAGAGCTTAAAGAGCCTCTTTGAAATGATTTACAACGCTTCAGATTCACACCTATGAATACAGACAAATTAGTTTTAAATTTTAATATTGCACCAGATATTTACTTAAAGTTTTAACTCCTAAATATTTTACAAGATCATAAAGAGCTTAATGAGCCTCTTTTAAATGGTTTACAACGCGCCTGATTCACGCCTGTGAATACAGACAAAATAGTTTTAAATTTAAAGTAAATATACCACCAGATATTTACGCAAAATACAAAGTTCTGACTTCCGACTAAACTGAAACCTTCATGAGACCATTTAACCTTGTCACTTTTTAAAGAATTAACTAAGATTCCCACATTTAACTTTCTAAATAAATAAACAAAGCTACATTAGAAAACTTATAAATGTTGCTTAAATAAATCTGCCAATATTAAAGTCAATCTATAGTAATCAAAAATAAGTTAATTTAATATTAACATCAAATAAAAGAAGTCTAAAAAACAACCAATAAAAGGAACGTTAATTTAAAGAATTTAAATTATTACTGATATCCACAAAAGCAAAAAGTTTAATATTTTACCTAAATATTGCAAACTTAAAAAGAACCAAGAAAGGTGGCTACCTATTTAAACCAAGAAAATAAAAATATACTAGCGCCCATGCGGTGACAGGAAACATTAAGTGCTCTATAACAGAATTTAATTTAACTTAAAGTTTTTTGCAAAACATTACCGATGCTTACACTGACAGATTTCCATTATAAATTAAATCAAAGTATATAAGAAAATCAAAACCCATCTCAGCAATATGAAGTTTTAGATTCAAACAAAGATATTATTATCATCCATCCTGGCTAGATACAGTCCTAGTCCTGAAGAGGACTTCTCGTGTGAAGTGGTTTTTGGATAGTGGTCATCTTTCTAGTCTTTGTGCCCTCGTTATATAGATCTAGTTGGATGGAGAGACGGTGGGAGTTGTCCTTTTTTATTACGTCATTTTCTAACATCTAGGAGGCTTGTTGATATCACATATACCAGGTTCTTGTTTGTCTTGAATTCAAATTGCCTAAGTTGCAACTGCCTATATTTAGTGGTATAATCACTGACTGGACCACATTTCATTACTTGTACGTCTCTCTCATTCATACAAACAAAACCATAACACCAATGGAAAGGTTTCAATATCTTTTGACGACATTATCTGGTGAGCCCCTAAGTTTATTAAAATCATTATCGGTCACAGATGAGAAATACCCGTTAGCCTGGGTGACTCTTACAGAACGTTACCAAGATGTGAGGTCAATAGCTACTACACATTTAGAGAAGATAATGAAATTCCCGGGTCTAACCTCAAGGTCACCACAGAACTTAAGGGCGTTAGTGGACACATTGACAAATTTACACATCTGGTGGACAGGACCAGAGTGGCTGAAACAACCCATTAGTAGTTGGCCCAAGCTGCCTGAAGTGACTTGCCAGGTAGAGTTACTTGAATTAAAAATTGTAAGTGTTACCAGTTTAGTAGCAGAAGTGAATACTTAGTGGGCAGACCTACTCAAACGCTTCTCATCATGGGTAAAGCTGCAATGAGTCATCATATTTTTAGCACGGTTTATTCAGAACTTCAAAGTAAAGAATCAAGATCGTTGTAAAGACCCATTTTTGTCCAAGGAGCTCAAGACGGCCCACATGTTATGTATCAAACAAGTTCAACAACAGGCGTTTGAGTCATAACTTGAAGAAATAAAGAAAGGCCTGGAATGTTCAACCCGCGTGAGGGGCCTAAACCCGTTTCTCGACCAGGAGGGCCTATTGAGGGTAGGAGGTCGCTTGAGACACTCTTTATTGCGGTATGACACAAAACATCCTCTTCTGTTGCGGAAAAATAGTCACATCACCGATATCATTGTTGATCACTACCATATATCTCATTTTCATGCTGGACTTCAAACAACCCACTCACTCATTCAAGGCCAGTACTGGATTCTCTCGCACGCAATGTTATAAAGACCCGGATCTTCAAGTGTATGAGATGTTTTCGATTTAAGGCTCCTGCTCTCCAACCATTCATGGGGGACCTCCCAGCAATGCGTGTGCAGCAATCAAGACCATTTGTGCGAGCTGTAGTAAATTATGGTGGACCCTTCCAGATAAAATCAACTGAATCTAGGAATTCTAGGGTGCTCAAGGCTTATTTATGTTTGTTTGTGTGCTTGGCAACTAAGGCAGTGCACCTTAAGGTGGTATCAAACTTAAGTACAAGGGCCTTTCTTGATGCCGTTCTTCAGTTTATTTTCCTTCGGGGTATGTACTCAGACATTTATAGCGACTGTGGCACAAACTTTGTACGTGCCAAGCGTCATTTTATAGAACTACAAAGGCATCTATAATCTCATACCGAAACCAAAGTATTAACAGATAAACTTTCGGTCCAAGGCATAAATTGGAATATCAACCCACCTTTAGCTCCACATTTTGGTGGACTATGGGAGGCTGGTATCAAGTCGGCAAAAACTCACCTAAAACGAGTGGTGGGTGATCAGACACTTACCTTTGAAAGCCTCTTCACGCTCTTCATTCAAATTGAATCTGTGCTAAATTCCTTGACACGAGCTGGACCATTTGATAGACAAGCTCCCATATAATAGGACAAAGTGATAGACAGCCAATCGGCTAAATTGCTTGCCCAACATCGAGATTAATCCAGTTAAGAGTGGATCAAGTGACACACAAGTTATTTCAAAACTAACAATGCTATAAACATGGTAGTAGTGGTTGAAATGACAGTTCTGGACCACTTTCTCCCATAAGATTAACATTGCTCCACCACATTGAATGGAGGGGATCACTTTCTCCTCTGACCTAACCTAACCTAACCTAACCTTAACAGGCTCTTAATTACATAAAAATAACCTTATGTCCCTGTATTTGTCGTTCTGCCCCTTGCAACCCCCTTCCTAGTAGCCCACCTTCTCCCTTGAATCTAGATTCCAGTCCCCATCCTGTACTCATACCTCCTTTCAGCCATACGACTTCCTGTATCCATCCTGGCTCGATCATGACAGTGTTAATCCCATCCAGCTCCAATCCATCTTCTTACCACCCACCACGCTTATCAGCCGGTCTTTAAACCTTAACAGCTTAGATCTTGTACCTTAAACGATATGCCCTTCCTGCTTACCATACATCCCTTAAAATATTCTGAAACAGTTTGAAACGCTAGGAAATAATTATACATCATTCTCCCCCGACACCTTAAACGTCGAGACCATTCATCGGGGTTTGATCCCAGTTGGTTGGACTGAAGGTGGATTTTCATAAATGGTTTTCCACTCTCGCTGTTCCTCTAAATTAAACCTTACTCATACATAAACACATTAGCATAGTTAGTATATAGGCGTATTACCCGAACGGTTAGGTAGTAGCTCTCTAGTATAACACGTTGCTAAAAAAATATGTAGCACTAAATATCATGTTAGATTTTAAAATAATCTCTTTGAAAAATAATAAAAATCTATTTTATTGTCGCTTATTGCCGGTTACTAATTTTACATACGATTTTAAAACTGTTGTCAAATTTCAAGTTTTAATAACGGCCACTCAATGGTTTTCAACTTTTTCTTCATGAAAAACCGCGTATATTTTCTTTAAATTATACCCTCCTCACCTCTAATTTATTAATATAAAAATAAGATAGTTCATAGGTGTGGACCAGCTCTAAATGTTCTTTAGTGTTGCAGTCAGCGTTGCAGAATTAATTGCGACTGTTCAATTCATGATATTCTTTAATAACATCATCATTAGTTCGAGTTATTTTCACCTACATTTTTACTTTAGCAAACTCTACAAAAATATGTCAAGAAGTGTAAGGTTAAGCTGACGCGTTGGGGGGAAAAAATTATTTGAGTGTAAATAAGGACAATCGTGTATTGAATTAACTGTTCTGTCACTTAGCCCACTCTTAACTGGATGATATCAAAGTTTGTCGAGCAGTTGGACTTATCGTGTCAACCGCTTGGTTGTCTATCACTTTGTACTCCTATACATGAGCTTGTCTAGCAGTTGGTCCAAGTTGTGTCGGCCACTTGACCCACCTAGCCTTCCAAATAATTGTTTTCATTTGGTCTACCGGTTGGCTGTCTATCACATGGTCCAGCTCGTGTCGATCACTTGGTCCACGTCGTTTCTGCGTGTCTAGCTGTTGGCTGTCTATCACATGGTCCAGCTCGTGTCGATCACTTGGTCCACGTCGTTTCTGCGTGTCTAGCTGTTGGCTGTCTACCTCTTTGTCCACTCATGTCGGCCACTTTGTTGTCTATCACTTTTCCTGCTCCCGGAGGGATACATTCTCCTATAAATATTATTCTGTACATATCTTTTGTTGCTGGTTTATTGTGCTCAAAAAATCATTTTAGTTTTTGGTGGGCCGTATGTTTGTATATTTTTCTATTGTTTGACGAATATTATTAATTATAGACTTCATGTTTCAGTCCTCTATGCTATATCTTTGAATAGTACTCCTTTTATCTAGGTTCTCTATGCCTCGAAATTGAAGTATTTGTTTTTTTTTTGTGACTTTGATTACTATTGTTGAGGTTTAGACTGTTTGGTTTTCATATACTACCTTAACCTTCCCCACTCTTGGAGGCAACAAGACCATACCTGGACCACTCTAGGTCTATTTTTTTCCCGCCAAGTGTCGCTGACGCTGTTTTTTTAGCTTTGTTGATTTAATTGTGCCGTGCATGGAGACTCGATCGAGACAGAAGTGAAAAAGTTTCCGTGAACCTTCACCCGGAAGTGGTCTAGTTTTATTCGTGTGCGTTACTGAAGAGGACTGCGCCAAGACACTACCAGTCTGACCACATAAAGTGAAGATGAGTTGCCTCTATCCATTTCCTTTCCACCATACAGTCCATTTGTCCGTGTTCGTAACACTGGTCCTCCAGAGTTTACTTTTCGTTTCATTCATTGTATATTACACTACATATACATTAGAAAAAACTCCAGTTTTTCTTCTGTTAAATGATGCATACAATCGAAACGCAAATTGTCCCACAAGGTCTCACAAACATCATGAACAAATTCAGAGATGTTAGACACTCAAAATCGATAAACGTAATGCAAGGTTATTAAAAAACACCTGGCATTAAAAACATTGTGAATTAAAACTCAACACACAGAGAAAACATTGCAGTGAGATAAGGGGGTTTATAACACCCTTTATTATCCATATATGGGTGTGTACTATCCGTAACCACCAGCACATTTCAAAAATATAATATTTTAATAAGCCTATTTAAGGGGGGATGAAGGGAACGCGAGCTAAGGGAGGTTTTTTGTAGTGTTTAGAGCAAAGAAGAACATTTTTGGCCGAACAAAATCAAATATTTCTCCATAAGACCTAAGAAACATAGAATTTAACTTTCTAGGAATGGTAATATCAGCAGTTCTAGAATATCTGTCATGAGAATGGAGACATTAGATGACTAGCATTTTAAATGAAGATAAAAGGTTCTCGTCTAGTTCCAGGACACCCTTTACAGATATTCAAGAGCTGTTGAAAGTAATAAGTGTAGAAAATTTTACTCTAGAAATATCAGATTCATTTTTCAAAATAATAATAATAATAATAATAATATATAAAACTGTAAAAATACTGCCCTTAACTCGCATTCCCTTCTATCCCACCTTAAAGATTGGTAGTGTATTTATATTTGATTCTTGATTGAATTGAAAGTTTTGGATTAATTTTGTTTATTTCAGATATCATGTCTGAAAAATTACATATAATATAAAAAATCATAGCAATATAATTACGAAAGCAAATAAAAAATCTATCTATTCTTATTATAAATTCTTTAATAATTTCATGTTTCAAGAATAAATTATCCATACATATTGAGTGGCGTGAAACAATACAGAGACGGAGAACTTAATAACTATAATATTTGAAGTCGTATACCTTGGCCTAATTAGGTGTTTTATTTGTTTGATAACCTAATAATTTGTTAGTGCAATTTTATTGTTATATCTATGGTAACGTAAGGCGTGCCACTAATAATGCCACTAATAATGCCATCAGTGGCACGCCTGCCGTGGGTTGGCCATATCTGGGGTAGACGTAGGGTACACAGTAAATGCCCAAAAACAAAAAATTATTGAAGTATTCCTCTATGTTTCAGGTAAGGCCATCATTGCTAAGTGGAATAACATCCAGGACCGGCAGGTGAAGTAATTTAAGAGGCTTAAAGATGGAAAAGGAACTGGATCTGATGCAAAATCAACAAAGAAATACATACACAGTGATTAACTGGGCTTCCTTTAGAAAACTACTTCGAGTTTAGATAATATTAGAGAAGCTACTGCTGAAAAGGAATCAGAAATTGAAATACCTAATTAGGATTGATAATCAAACATTCCAGCGCACACCTTACCCCACCACTTCTCAGAAATGTAAAAAACAAAAACCGGGGAGTTCAGATACTGAAAAGTCAATTTTATATAAATTGCAAGAGCTAAAAGTTATTCACCTTAATTTATTTAAAGATATTCTTCACAGTCTTCAAAAACTTGATGACAATGAAACGATAAAGTTCCAAGTTGAAGTCTTGAACGTTATTCAAAATATTCACCGGTCTCGATCAACTCCTCTAAGCGTCTCATGGTCTGGACATCACCAATCAAACATGTAACCGTCACCAAATTACTACGGATCTCAACAAATGGATCAGTGTCCGCCACCATGGAAATACCCACCACCACCACCACCACCACCACATCCACCACCACTACCACCTTCATCAGCTTATGGGGAAACCTTGTGTCTTTCAACTCAAACCCGGATTGAAATACCTATGCCAACTGGACATAAAAGAGGATTCGGACAGCTGGAAGGTTCTCGGAAAACAACATGGCTTCGGATAAACACGTCGTTTAACTTCTGTTAGCAGGATCAAGTATTTCTCCGTTTTCAAATGAATAGACTGTTTCTTTTTGTAATGATGATACTTTTTGGGATTTTTCTCAAAGTTAGTGAAATGATCAGAGTTGATAAGACATTTATTTACCTGTTTTAATTAATTTTTTATAATAAATTCATTAGTGTGAAAAGAGTTTAAAATAAATACATACTGATCTCTTGTATATGAAAAAAAAAGTACAGAACGTTATGTGAAACATGATTAAACAGGTGGAGAAAGTTTTTTCTAAAGGCTATATTATTTCATATAAAAATTCCAGGCATTGTAAGTACTACGCAAAAGTAATATGCTCTGGGAACTATTACCTTAAATATACAGCAAGCCTTTCGGTTGGTGAGATGGAATCTATCATATTGTTATTTTGCTTTAGGAATAGAGGACTCAATCGATTCAGAAGCTCATCAAAACTTTGCGATTGTCACTCTAAAGTAGTTGAACAATTTTCTCTCATCCTTTCTTAAATATTGATACAAAATGACAAAAGGCCCAGCAACTGGTCTTTGTAGGTTTGAAGGATTGACCCACTTCCTTGGACGTTTTATTAATTTTTATTTACAAATAGTAAAGATACAACAATCTATCGTGATTGTCCTTGGGGGCAGCTCAAGAGCGTCTAACATGCCCTTCGTTCGATGGCTCGTCCTTTGCTATACACTGCGCCATGCCGGACACGGCGTCCGGTGGAAACTCGGATTGTTTGAAAGAGGCCTAAGAGATCAACTTAGCAGTAATTGGTTGCTTTTTATGTTCACATACTTCATAGAAGCAGGTTCAATTTTAACGTTGTATGGCTAATCGTTTCAGGTGGCTACGTAATTAGAACAAATCACAGTAAATAAATAAATTATCATAGATGTACCGCGAGCGAATTGAAATGAAAGCAGACATGTAAATAAAAGAAATGGTGACATTCTTTAAACGTGTATATTCTCCATCATCATCATTATTATAACTAAGAAAACAATAATGTCTAAAAAAGTTAAAACATTAATTGGTTTGCAGGATTTGCTGATAATTTTTTTTTATGAGTTTGAAGTAACCAGGTTTTATATATTGCCGTTAGTTGAAACTATATCACAGTACTAGGAATACAATGTGTGTACAAGAATGAAATGACAAATAGACTATAAATACATCAACACATAAGAATATGAATTTACAGACTATGTAATTCAGTTTCAGCAGTTGAATATCTTCTTGTGAATATTTAGTGATAAAAATATATTAAGGTGTACCTTTTTCCACACCACCTTAGAGCATAGGCTTGGATTTATATAGGAGTGACAGTGTCTGAATTAACTTTAAGCTTGGCAAGACTGAGGACAATAATGTTTATGAAATTAATGGAAATATTTTCATATATACACAAAATGCTGAATAAATTTAAAGTAAATAAAAGTTATCGATCATCCGGCTATTTACAAAAACACATTTTAATAGTTTTTTTTTATAAAGCCTTGTGAGTAATTAAAGCTTGCTCATGAGGTAAGGTACCAGGCGCGTTTTTTTTAAAACGAGGTGTCCCCTCGGGAGACTTCTCAGTCTCCGTCAGGCCTAGTCCTCGGTTACCCCAAGGCGCCGGGTGAACGACTTCCGGCGTGGACTTGGGGAACTCAGCACAGACACTTTTCAGTCAGGGGAGCTGAAAACAAACAAGGATAATTTTTGAAGGAGATCAGACAGAGCATTTTACAAAACCACATGAGTTTCTTAGAGAAACTATTTACCTAATTACTGAAAGATACGAGTTTGATTTAATGCTTATTTTAGTATTAACTTGATATATTATAATATATATCAACCAAGAAGTCACTATTCTAGAGCGTGAACAGATAGTTATAATTAATAACAAATGTATCTCCAAAAGTAAGTTTCTCTAATATTTTTAATCCTTTATAATGTATTTCTGTTGGTCAGTAAAATTATCTTTTTCTCTTTTCCTCCCTTCACAGTGAATAAGAAACCTTGAAGAACGAGATAAACAGTAAATAATAAACCTTTCCCCATTACGTTGTTGAACTAGTTTATTGTAGCGGTTTCATATCAATGGATCACCTGATGTTGGAAACATCCCTGAGTTTCTTGACCAATCTCCTCTTGGCAACCAGGATGACTCTTTCTCCAGTTTGACAGGCAACTGTGATAAAAAAAAATACAACATTTTATTAACACGTATGTCATTAAATATCAATTTACGATTGAATAGTAATATTTAAGACAAGTAACTATTAAAGGCTTTTGTTTTTTCATAGAATAATAATACACGCTTATGATGCCTTGGCCCACCTGCCCACCAATGCGGGTGAGTACATATTATTAGAGCTCACCATCTCGTTTATAAGGCTCCTCTTGGTAGGACTCAACTCTCAACGGCGGGCAACTAAAAGTTTTGTCTTTTCCCGTTTTGATGGTTATCTCAACCGAACTATTGTTGACTGTTTCCCTTTTCAACTCACGGTGTTTCCTTTCAATCCTCGCCAAGTCAAGAAATCTGACTGTCCTTCTATTTCTTTCTTTCCTGTTAGAATAAAACGGCCAAAGTCTGCTTCTTTCAGGTCTGTTTATCCTCTTTTTTCCGTTGATCATAACGTACTCCAGATCGAAACGAACAGTTAATGTTTGACTGTCTTGTGGCCTCGTGTCTGAATCTTCCCTCCCAGCCTCATCAGAATTCGTGGTTATATCATTGGAACCAGAATTTCCGATCCTTCTATCCAGAAGCCCCTGGAAGCACTTCTGAATGAATGACAGCATCTTCTTTATATATTAATAACTCTCTTAAAACGTTTTATCAATCTCCTCAACACAAGTAAATACCGCTTGTAGCAATAAATCAAGATTAAAGTTACCAGGAAACGAACAAACAATATTAACTAAAGCAGTGCTAAAACATTGTTAATTGTTAATCGGGAAAAAAATCGAACTCAAGATTTTGATTAATTTTGACGTTTCATGAAACTCAGAGTCCGAAAAAGTTGCTTTTGAATCTCCGTATGTCTGTCTGTCTATATGTCCGTCTGTCTATCTGTCTTTACCTCGGACTAGACCCTAAACTATTTTACCAATCGGGCTAAAACTTGGTATCAAGGGTTTTCATAAGTTTCCACGATGAGTTTTTGTAATTGAATATTTTACCTTAAAACTAAGAATAGTTTACTAAAGGGTGAAAAGAGAAAAATTGGATTTACTCAAAATTGGCTCTAACAATTTTGTTTAAATATTATTCCTAATTATTGAATAATATTATAAACAGAATGGCTACTCTCATTATTTTAGCAAAATGACTTTTGGATTCCTTGGATTCTTTTTTTTATCATATCTCCGAAACTATAAAATATGAAATTACTTGTCAATGTATCGTCACCGTTGCTTATAATTTGTATATTATTATTTCTCACCACTTAGTGATTATGAATTATATCACCTATGATTATAACGTTACTTTCTATGTTATTAGTGTACGCTTTTACTGAAGACTATTTTTTACACATCTCCAGCGATCCTTACCATCGGTAGTAGCCTGAGCCATTGAAAATGTGTTACTTTCTAGGACAATCAGTTTTTGCCCCTTTCACTCCACATAAACTAACCTTCCATTATTCAAACACTGGAACACCACATGAATAGATTTATATAGCTTATATTTATATGTCTATGGACAACCTTGTCTCATAACTGGTATACGTGGCCCAACTGTAATATTTACGTAAAATGTGTACGTGGCCCAATTGTAATGCACCCGTTTGAACACAATAACCCTCGCCTTACTCGGCCCATGCTTTGTTTCTATCGTATAGGATACGCCATAGTTGAACCACGCAAGGTAAATCTGAAAATTGAAAAATGACACCTGGACATGGGAATCAAACCCGTGTCCAGGCGTCATTTTTCAATTTCCAGAATATGATATCTAGATGGATTAATCTTCACTAAAATCATAAATAATAACATTGGCTATATGATTCATGCAAGGTAAGCCTGCTACTTTTCAGGGTAAACTAAAAGTATGTAACAACCCTGTCAAGACTCATATTGTGGAGGACAGCTTAATTGACCTTTAAACTAGGGTTGATTAGTGATTATTAGTATATTTCTTACAAATCATGTATACACAATAATATTTATTTTCACAAAAATGTTTAACATAGGTTTAAAAATATTAAGGTAATTAATTCAAACCAAAAGATTAAATTGATGTCCAGCTATTTAATTTCTTAGGGTTGATAAAAAATATGGCAAAAATAAAATTTGAAGCGTTGTTGAAAATACGCCTCATGTTAAGGATTAAACTTACAATTCAACTGTGATATTTTTCAATTTATTCTTATCTCTTGCAAAAAAAAATCAAACAATATTACCCTTTGGCTTTACTACTATTGTATTATTAATATTTAAGCCAGTCCCAAATAGGCCTAGTGTTTGTTACTATATTTTGGGAAAGAGTTTTTTCTCGTGTGAGAAAAATAAACTGCAAGATTAGGGTATTTCAGTTTTCTATTAAATTAGTTATAAATGTATGTATTTATTACTTAAAATTACCAAACTGATAGTTACATATTAATGTTTTTTGCATTGGAATTGAATTTACTTGGGACATATTGGAAGAGGGCTTAAGATATAGTACCAGCCCCCCAGGCCCAAGATAAAAACAAGGTGCTCAAGCCCCCCCCCCAACCCTCCATGTCCCGGAGCCCCTGCATATTAGCATAAGTGAAAGACTTCCAAAACTAAAACTATTTCCCATCAATGATTTGCTGAATATAATTACTCTGGTTTTAATTCTCTTGTGTTTGGCTTATAATTTTAAAATAAATTCTGAGTGTTTTTAACTATAAACATGTATTCAAACTGTTGAAGTTTATCGCATGGAGCAGTCCAGACCTCTTTCACCTATCCTGCCATCCCAATAACTCAACAAAAGGTTTGACAGTAAAATTAGTATCTTTATCTTCCTTTAAGATCCTCTAAAATACGCGACTAGTTTGATAGAAGCTTCCATCAATTAGGCTTATTTTAAGGGTTTCTTATGGCGCCAGTGAGGTTGTATAAGATAACCAAAGTGAGCCTGCCTTTATTATTAAGGCCAAGTTTTAAACGAGAAGGCAAGTTTTTGGATAATGTTGTATATATCGAGGAGTATTTATTTGACGACTCGTTCCATTGCGAAACTATCTCAGCAAGCCTTTTACTGGTTTTTTCAGATGTTAAGCAATTTTTAGAGGCCCGCACTGGTGTGATGGTTGATAAGAACTCATCCATAAATCATGTAACGCTGTGAAGAGGGTTGGGAGGGGCAGTGCTAAAGTTTACATGGTGCCACATATGGGGCAGGTAGTGGGTACACCACAGTGCTACGTACAGTAACACACATCTTTTACTTAAATTCTAGTGTTGAAACAATAATATTATGTTCATAAATAAAAATAAAGACGTACATAAAAAAAAAGATATAACATTCTTTGAAATAATTTATATTCAGAATTTAAATGAATTCTTAGTAGTGTTAATTAATTTAAGTCTCTCTTTTTAGAGACTTAAAATGCTTCTTTATGTAATAATGACATTTTCTTTTTCAGGGGAAGATGGGTAAAAGATGACCTTTACCCTAATTTTCGTTGGAATAACATTAGAGAAAATTAAAATATACGTTATTTATATGCGGCCAGCATTAATAATATTTTACTTTATTATTTTTGTCATTCTATAGCTATTAATAATATTCAGAGCCAGCGGCAGTAATCTTGGGGCCCATTACACTGATAATTTTGGGGCCGCCTCCCCTCAGTCCTTCCCCCACCACTTAGTACATTTACAGGGGTAGAGTTTTAAAACGTTTAAAAATACCGTTAAATATTACAGTTGTGTTTTGTTTGATAGCTGATAGATTTATTATTATTATTATTATTATTATTATTATTATTATTATTATTATTATTATTATTATTATTATTATTATTATTATTATTATTATTAGCATCGAATATTACCTACCGTACGGGTTGTACGCACTTACGCTAATGTGTAATGGTAGGGTGATTGTGAGATGAAATGGAGGACCTACAGTTTAACGTGGAATCCGAACCACGGTGGAGGCCTAACATTCCTCACATTCACAAGTTGTGATTAATACACGTCTTGTACGAGGTAAAGGAAGGGTTTGGCACTCAGATAAATCTGTGCCGGGATCGAGGATTGAACCCCGGACCCCCAGCACAAAAGTCCGATACCTTACCCCTAAACCTCCAGGTTACATTACATCTAGTAGTTGACTAACATTCTATTAGTTAATTAACTAATAATGACACTTTTTATGTATCGCACATTATAATAATCTCACTTTAACTGTATTAAAGAGTTTAATTACTTCACTAAAGTCAATATTACGTGAAATGCTGTGTTATATGGAAAGTAGGGCTAAACTGTTAAGACAGCCTTGTAGCAACGTAGCTCACACGTAATTTTTAAACATAGCAAGCTCTCACATTTAGCAACTGTTATTAGGAGAGTGCAAAAAATTCGAAGTGCTATTCACACCTCTGCAAAAATACCTTCTAGTTGCAGCTTATGTATTGCATTTAAGAGTTCAAGGGGGTCAGAGATAGAGCTTATTAAGTTTAAAAAAGAATCCTTAGCGAAATATGTATGTTTTTTTATTCAAAACTACTCTATAAAAAAATAGTGCTTAAGGACGGCCTATGGGACCCCCTTTAGCTCGGGGCCCACTACAACAGTCCCTCTAGTCCTCCCCTGTTGCCGTACCTCATAATATTTATCAGTTGTGACAGCTGCAGACAACATGACTTGATGTTGGATCAGATTAAAATTATTTTAGTAACTAACTAATACTGTTCTTCCAACCAAAATCATACTATACGTGGTTTATGGATGCCCCCTTTACCGTCAGACTAATATGGTCTGGTTTGTCTGTGACGAAGAGATCAGAGATCACTCCAGCTATGCGTACTGAGCGTTGTTAAATAAACAAATATTTTACAGTGATGTACACTCCGTCGAGATTGTAAGGTAGCAAATTTATAAATCAGCCTGCGTGGTATGCTATACCTCCATACATGACTGCAGAATA
>CABFWO010003341.1:2546-35220 GCA_902155825.1 Timema genevievae
CATTAGCGTGAGTGCGTATAGCCCAAGCGGGTAGTAAGACGCGGTGCTAATAATAATAATAATAATAATAATAATAATAATAATAATAATAATAATAATAATAATAATAATAATAATAATAATATAGCCTAGCTCATTTCTGGTTAGGTTCAGATGGTTTCGACTCTACCAGTTATAAAGTGTTATTTTGAAAGTGAACATATTTTATAATTATTATATTACTTAATTAATTCAAATAATTAAAGTTGTATCTATAGAAAATATATGGCCGTATATATGACCTGGTCAAGTGAGTAGATATCACAATCATAGCTAACCCTGGTACAGTTCCAGACGGTGTATATCATCAACATCATCATCATCATTTTATAAATTAAATAAAATGTGTATTTGTGTGTTTTTGTGCGTGTCTAAGAACACTAGAACTCCAAAACAAAGAAACCTTTAAAATTTGAAACTTGCCAAACGTATTTGTAAGAAACCTAACGTTCACGTAACGTAAATAAACAAAATTCATGTAACCTAACGTAACAACTTGAACAAAATACAAACACTAAATTTTGGACGGATTTAAAACAAACTGTTCATTAAAATTTAAGTCAAGAATTTAGAACTAGAATTGATTTAAGCTATAATAAACAATAAAAAAAAAAAAGCGTAAGGAGACCATAAAGTTTTGGTGTTCGCGTGACGCGGGCAAACGAACTCTACCGAAGAAGACGTCTGCACATGATAAACAAATGGGGTACTATATAGGAAGATAGCCCTTAGCTCAGTCGGTAGCGTGTTTGTCTACTAAGCTAAGGGTACCGGGCTCGACTCTCGGCACGGCCGAAAAATATATCATTAGTGAAATGTGTATTTACTCTATCACAGTGATGAGTTAACTACCGGGGACTTGCTGTTGTGCATGTCCTAGTCTTAAGTTAGATTATAAGTCATTCGAATTCACGACAGGCCTAGCAAGCTGGTAGTGGAAAATATATGGCTCGAATTAAAAAAACTGGCCCAGGTCATAAGCCTGGAACCAATAATGGATCTAAAAGAAACTAGTTACCCGTGTTGACGTTGCTCCCAATATGATTGGTTGTCCAGTACACGTGATGCCTTCACTTACCTTAACGTCTTATCCTTGAAAATTAACTTACGTTTAGTGAAAGTCACGTCAACATTAAGGTGCGGCAGAAGGGAGCGCGAGTAATTTTACAGATTTTATAACATTACAGTTTTTTGGCCAAAATAAATCAAATATTTCTCCAGTAGCAACATAAAGTTTAGTTTTCTGCATATGCTAATATCAACAGATCTTGAATATCTGTCGAGGGTGTCCTGGAATTTTGTCAAAACCTTTTAAATAAAGAGAAAAAGGTTTGACAAAATTCCAGGACACCCTTGATAGATATTCAAGATCTGTTGATATTAGCATGTGCATAAAACTAAACTCTTATGTTGCTACTGGAGAAATATTTGATTTATTTTGGCCAAAAAATTTCAATTCTATAAAATCTGTAAAAATACTTGGGCTCCCTTCGGCCGCTAGGCTCATCGTGATGGTTCTAATTTAAACGTACAATAAGAACCATTACGTTACGTGAATGTTAGATTGATCGTGATCCCAGAACTATGCTGTATCCAAGAAAAAATTAAAGCCAGTAACGACTAGTCAATGTTGTGATTGTATATATCTCTGAGTGGCCGATACTTTCACCAGCTACAACAATTAGACACAATACACCGACTAGTGATGACTGTCCCCCAAATGTGGTATGAACCAGGGTTGGTAAATGGTGGTGATGTCGCGTCGTTAAACTAAAAGCCCCCGGGTTTGAGTCCCGTGTACAGGTTGTCAATTATTACTTCATTGAAATGTATTCCAGCATCACGTATCAGATTGTACTCCATATGAATTAGATGAATATACCTAGCTTAAATAATAAGACTAGTACTTAAGTTTGGGGGAGTTGTGATATTTTCAAGAATAAAGTCTCAGTAACAATTTGAACTTACAGAATATAGTATATTTAATACTTAATACCACGTCTTACTACCCATCCGGGTTATACGCTTAAGTACTAATTACACTAATGGGTTAGGAGTTGGAAAGGGAGAATACAGAGGAAGTGAAGCCACATTTGCGTGGCGGTAGAATGGAAAACCATTTACGGGGGAAAAAACCGTTCACCCGAGCGAGATTCGAACCTCTATCAGCCCGTCCTCGGCAGTCTAGCTCAACACAAAACTAGTGCGTTAGCAAACTACACCACTGAGTCGGGTAGAATATAGTTAAATATGAGCTAATATTTCAACGAATAAAATATGATTGTCACAAATTTATCTGGTTATTAGTTCTATGGAGACTCGTGGATATCTATTTACTATCGTAGGGGATAAAAACAAAAAACATTAATAAAAACAAAAAACGTGTGAGGAGTTTGGGGTGCTCGTATTTGAATCCTAGTCATGGGAAACTGAGGGCAGTTTTTCATTAATGGTTTTGCCCCGTTTCTCTCTCCCCCAATGGATTATTTTCTCTAAAAAAAAATTACCTTTATAATCCCTGCTTCATTAGTGCAATTAAATAAGGGTAGTCTGGATCGGTAATGCATGCTAAAAAAAGTTTAGAAAACACACAAAATATTGGAATTTTTTATTACATAGTATATGTTATAAAAGTTATATTTTAAAATCATAATAAAAGGGAAACATATATAGTTACCATATCATTTTAAAAATTCTGTTAGCTCACTTTTTTTTTCAAAGCGATCTCGCAGATGTGTTTTACTGTTTCGAAGCAGCTACGTCGTGTAACTCACTGTATTTTTACTCGTCTCTCTACTCAACAAGCTCGATGCCTACATTACAATGCGATAAGAAGAGTAAATAAATAAAATCAATCTTTGCGTAGAGTTTCCTTTCTGTTCGAGCTAGGTCACGATGCTTTAAAAAAAACCACCCCATTTACATTTCAATGAATATTTAAGTCGGTGAAGAATGGAATCTAAATCCATCCAATCATTGAGTATATTGCCCATTGTATGTTTTTCTATACATTTTTTCTCTTTTTAGATAAAAAATATCAATCTTTTGAAATTTTTTTTAGCACTGCGTCATCTTACGAACCGTTCGGGTTATACGCTTATGTGTTGATTATACTAATGATTTTATGGATTAGGAAGACTTTATTTAGAGTAAGTGTACCCACATTTGCGTGAATGCAAAGTGTAAAACTGTTTTGGAAAAAACCATCCTCAGGACACCCGATTGAGATTCGAACCTAGATCTCCCCGTCATCGGCTGTCTAGTCTACTTCGAGAGTAGCGCGTTAGACCTTCCGGCTACCGAAGCGGGTCGTATGTGTTATTAATACTTTAACATTTGTGGTACCCGGTAGCATAAAATAGATAAAAGATATAATAGGAATGAAGCGTAAATTTTAATAAATTCGCAACGTAAGTATTACTTTTTTTAAACTTTGGAATCCAAATCTTGAAAAAAATATCATTAGTGTATCCTGTTTTGAAATATAGGCTTACGTATTTCTCGGATCAATATCAAGCGTGATAACAACTCACCTAATCATGTTAGTAAGTCTAGTATTGTTGAAATATGTAGATAACAAGAACATAATCTCAAATTTTTGTTTGATCCATCAGTGATTTTTTTTTACTTTCTCATATACCGATAATATTGTATTCATTAAAACTTTCTGACTCAAGAATATGATAGATATTGATGTTGAATGTCCACACTAACGAAATGTGGTTAACAATAGTTCTGCATAACCTACCCCCAATTTGATGTAATATTTCGTTCATATTGATAGTTAAATGGCCTATGGCATAGGCTACCTCGAGAGTGAATCGTGATTTTAATTCTAACACTAAAATTAAGTGTAGTTCACAGATGGACTTAAATTTAAGCCTTTACCAATCCTTTGAAATTAGCTCCAACTATTTGTTCAAAACCAAATGGGTATTTAGTTAGTGTTCTACATGGTAAACAACGCTGTATAAACAGCGTCATTGGCCGAATGGTTTAAGGCATCACTCTAGTATTTGACTGGTCTGCTAATGATGGAGAGATTGGGGTTCAAGTCCTGATTGTGTCTATCGAGGGTGTTTTTTTCTTAATTGTGTTCCACTCTACTTATACGCAAATGCGGGTGAATTAACTCTAATAATTTTCCTTCCTCCTCCCTATCCCTTTAAAGAAATAATCATGCATGCGTCTTACCTGAAAAGGTGGTGATAAAAAATATCACTATTCTTGTTTTTATTTCATTTGATGTATTTAACGTGCACTTTCTAAACTCATTTTTTAAATTAATTCACTAGATACAACCTAACTTAGTTTTAAAACAAACACAGCATCCAACTGCCTGACCTTCAATTCATCACTATGAAAGAGGAAGTTCGTATTTCACCAATAATAAATCTTTGATCCATCCCTGGAATTGAGCCTAAGACTCTAAACTTTAACAGAGCTAACGTTTCTTGCACGTATCTGTGTAAAAGTTACAGTTTTTTTTTATAAATGCGCACTATTATTAAAAATGTTACCATTAATATGTAGTCTTCGTGAGTGAATAATTCATTATTACGAATGTTATTCAATGAATACAATACTGTGAGTAAGCATAAATATAAAACTATTATTATATTGAGAAGAGTAAAGCTTTATTTTGTACATTATAGAACCGAAGTTGCTGAGAAAATTACTTTAAATGTCGTGCAAAAAAGAAACAAGATTGTATTCATAATAAACTTATTTTTCCACAAACGAGTCTAATACTAATCTAATATACGATAAAAACAAGTCATATTCAGGGCGAAAAATCGCTCAAGCTAGCTTTTCTGGGTGTTGCCACTTTCTTAAATATTCATTGTCAACGATAATTCTGAAAATTTACTGGTTTATAACATTTTTTTTTCAAACGATTTGTTATTTGAACAAAAACACTGTCTACTGTTATATTTACGTTCCTTTGTGAGAATTCAATTTCAGACTCATGAAACATTAAAAATATAGTTGTTTAATTTATTTAAATATCCACTACAATTATCCAAACGTGAGATTAACATATTTTACCTTTTTTAAAAGTATTGTTGCTGGAGTTAGGAACGCCATTTTACTATAGTTTGATTTTAACGCTCACCCATACATAGTGGCAAAGGTAGGAACTATCCAGTACATCGCGCGCTGATTTCAAACATAGCGCTGGATGAACTTGTTTAATAACTGCAAAGAAGTTTTGTTACTTCAAAACAATGGAAGGGTTTTGGATTATTGTTCAAAATTAAAATAAATTGAAAAGGGAACTTAGCTCAGCGTCCTTTTTATGGCATGGAAAAATAATCGACGTCATCTTTTCAAATGAAGATATATTTGTGAATATGCAAAGTTCACGTCAAAAAATATAGTATAAAGTGAGGCGCAAGCCTGATAATTATTTGGAAGTATAAATCTTAACTGGAGGCTCACAAGAACAGAAAATGTATCAAAAACAATTTTATGGTATGTAGTGAAAATATTTTAACCAATAAATCTTTTCTGAAATTTCAGCTTTACCTCAGAATATGTTTTAAATTTTAAGTTATCTGGCATATCATCGTTTCAAAATATATCATTAAAAATAAATTTTTGTTAGAACTTCTGTAATCATTGTTGAAATAAACCGCATTACATTTTAAAGAGATAATTTTTCATGTTGATTCAAAAATGAAGCTATTTAAGGTTAAGTTTAAGAAATACATTTTCTCAGGTTCCTATAGCTACAATAAGAACTAAAAAATAGTCGGCTAGTATTAGTCTATGAGTTAATATTTAGTGTAGATTAAAAGCTAATACTGCCATCGTTTGGCACATGGATTAGACGTCAAGCTCATTTATTCTGTTCTACCAGTGACGGATAGGTTGGAGTTCAAATACCAGTGAGTGTACTAAGGGTATTTAATCCTAATTGTCTTCCAACTTTCCTCCATGAAAATTACAGTGTATTTTCACCAAATTATACCTTTCTCATCCCTATCCCTTTTTTAATTGCCGTGTCTTAGCTTACTACCTGTTCAGGTTATACGTGTATATGATAAGGAAGCATTTTAGAGGTAATCTACCCTCATTTCCGTGGAAGGAGTGTGGAAAACCATTTAGGAAATAACATCCTTAGTAGACCCGATTGAGATTTGAATCCCAATTTCCCCATCATCAGGAGGCCAGTCTAACAAGGGAGTGACGCCTTAGACCGTTCGGCCACTGAACTGGGTCCTTTACGAACTAAACGCATCGGTAGTCAAACAGTATAAGGTATCATTCTCACTAAAGACTGAATTGCTGATAACTGGTAGATCGGGATTTGAGTCCCGTCCGATTGTTCTAGAGTACTTTTTTTTTTCCAAAATTGTTTCCTTTCTCCAGAGTAAAAATATGCGGGTAAATTTCCTCTAAATCCTACCTTCTTCGTATTTACTCTATTATAGTAAGTAATAGGATAGTCCAGATGGGTAGCAAGACACTTTACACACACACACACAATATAAGTATTCATTCGACCAAATCTCCAATACAGATGTACATTTTTTCCCTTCTATTCTTGGAAAATAAAAAGTATTATGCGCGTTCTGTAGAGCGAAAAAAGAAATAGCCAAATAAAATAAATCGAACGGTCTTCTCATTCCATACCGGTACCCCTTCCAACTTTCTGTAAAGTTCGTAACGCGCCACTTGTATGCTCAAGTTCTAGTCGAGAACACCTGGGAGCTTTCGTTGAATATTACACAAAGGGGGACTCGACGAGAGAATCCGAGCCGTACTCACTTCAGTGAAAAGGAAAAGCTAGACACGAGTCTTTTTATTTGGTCACGTATGGATGATGTCATCTGAGAACTGACAGAAAAGAGAATTTGTCAGAAATCACTCAAATGTATTCTATTAAGAGACCCTCAGTGAAGATGGGTGGGTGAATAATCTACGATTATACGTTACGTAAATGCATGAATTTAAAATAGTTATATATATTTTTATGTGATATATTAAAATATATTTAATAAAACCCAGAACGTTATGCAAATAACGTAATGTTGCTCCATGTGGATGAGAGTTGTTACAAACTAATTTTCGTAGGAATTAATAACCATTTATAAACTACAAACTCTTTTTTTTATGTCCAAAATTGATCACATTTTGAGCAGAGTAATCAGGAACTAATTCTACAATATAAAATACGGGAGGAAGGAGGGATTTTTAATGAATCCATTAAAATAATAGCCTTAAAACCCCATTTAGGTGGCCGAATGGTCTAAGGTGCTACTCTTGCAATAGAATGGACTGCCGAAAACGGGGAGATTGGGGTTCGATCCCAGTCGGGTGTACTGAGGGTTGTTTTTCCTAAATGATTCTACACTATTCCTCCACGAAAATTCGGGTACACTTCCTTTAAATTCAACACTCCTAATCCCTGACAAATTAGTGTAATTAGTACATAGGCTGTAGGCGTATAACCCTAAATGGTAGTGAGACGTGGTGCTAAAAAACTTTTTAAAAAATCAAAAAATATATTTTATCTTAAATTTTGTTGCTCGTCAACTATTTTGACTCAATCTGAATTTTAATACCAGCTACCATAGAACACCATTCTCTTTGACTTTTTTTTTACCCAAAGCCCAACCCCATTATTTATAAAAGAAACAAGGCCGTATTTCCTGAGAACAAACCAACTAGAAAGTTACGGGGGGAGAACCATTCTCACCCATTAAATTTCATGCCACATTTTTCAGTGTCTCCAGGCGTGAGAATTAAACGGACCGTTTCGGCCAATTATTTACATGAGCTGAACAGTAAAAGTAAGTTTATTTCAAGAATAGCTTGTGATGTGCACTATATATTCAATAGTAAGTGGTAATTTTGAAAATTCGAAAGTTCTTTTCCCCTTTTTAGAAAACAATAAATCTACCAAATAAATGGTTCATGATTATTTTAAGATGTTCTATATATATATATATATATACATATATATATACATATACATATATATATACATATATATATACATATTTCATATTAGCACCTTGTCTTACTACCCGTTCAGGCTATACACATACGTACGAACTACGTTAATGTGTTAGTGATGATGAAGATTGAGCTTAGAACAAGCTTACCCAAATTTGCTCAAAGAGAAAGTGGAAAATATCATTTAGAAAAAAAAAACACCCGGCTGAGATTCAAATCACGACCTACCCGTCATCGGCAGTCCGGTATGATGCGGAAATATGACGCCTTATACCAGTTCTCATAGCTTCCTGTTGGTCTTCCTCCAGAACCAAAACTTTGAGAAACACTAATCTAAGGCGTCACTCTCGTAAGAGACTGGACTGCAGATTATGGAGAGATCTGGGCTCAAACGTGGTCTAGTGTAGTGAGGAAGGTGTTTTTATCCTAAACTATTATACCACTATCCCCTACATGCAAATGCGGCTTCATTTCCTATAAATTGAGCCTTAATCACTCCTAGCACGTTAACTCGACACTAACGTAATATTTGCGCAGCACAAGGAATACGTTTTCCCCCGAACGTGTAGTAAGACGTGATGCTAAATATAAAATGCGCAAACTTTCTACAGAAGGCGAATGCAGTTAGTTTTTGATGACAACATTCTAGAGGTACGTACATGTGACCTTTACCTGCTCTCTGAGGGTTAATACGCCATGTGTGAAAGAGTGTGTGTGTGTGTGTGTTGGAGTTGGTAGTAAAGGATGAGGGGGAGGGGGGGAGAATGACGGGGAAGGAAGGTAACCATAATTGGGGACAGGCAGGATATAGAGGGTCAGGTCACGACGCTCTTCTGCTCCTAACTTGAACGAAAGTACACTAAAGTCTACACTCGTATAGAACCAACACACGGACTACTGTGACAAGAACGGTCTTTCGGGATTTAATACAACGATAGAAGACACTTTTTTTTTAACGATATCCAAGAAAAAATACTTTAGAAGCTCGTTTCTGTGCAAGAATGGTGTTTTCAATATTTATTTGTAATTTTTAGATTTAAAATAAAATCACTATGTATCTATTTATATGAATTATTTAAGACTTTGTGTTATCTAAAAATAAAATAATTTAAAATCATTATTAATTTTGCAAAAAAAAAAATATTGAGCTTAGTTTAAGGGTTAGGAAATTGTGTTACTAAAAAACAAAATATTATACTATTCAAAACTTTTTCAATTCAAAGAAAAAAAACGTAAAATTGAGCTTACTACTGACATATTTGATCTATGTAATATCTTATGATTTTTAAAACTGGAAATTATATGTGTGTATGTTGTTAAATAAATACCCGTATCGGTGGATACTCGATCTAAGGCGTCAACCTTTTTTGGTACTAAGGGGAGGCCAAGGATATAGTTTCCTTTTGGTTTTCCCTTAGTCTCTTTATCCATTCTCATTTCACGCAAATGCAGGTACATTTACCCAGGGCTGGCTATAAGATTTCATTCTACCTATGCGAGACTTGAAATCTGCTCCCCACTTGTATTAAGTACAGTATGAATAAACCACACACATTGCCTGACGCAAATTAATAATAATGGGGGGCCGAAATACTGGGGGGAAAAAACGCTAAAATAATATAAAATTATAGATAAATAAGAAATAATTGGTGACCCCTACCTATATCCCCCTTTATAAATGTGTCCCAAAAAATTATACCTTTTTCCCTTCCACCTTTGTTTTAATTAAATATCAAAGTGGTGTAGAGGGAATCTAATAAGAAGAGGACACCAGGGAGAGTTGTCCTATAGGTGTGTAAGAGACCTGTTATCTAGAAGAGAAGTGACCTTGAAGTGTAAGGAAGTGTTGTACAGGGCGTACTTTGTACCCATTGTCACATAACTAGGCTGCAGAAACATGGAATAGGAAAGTGGAGGCCATGGGAATGAAGTTTGTGAGAAGCATGTCAGCTATCACGAGAAGAAACAGGATTAGGAATAAAGTTATCCGGGAAAGAGTTGGGGTACAGGGAGTTCATGAGATAGTAAAGGAAACAAGGCTGAGATGGTAAGAGTATGTAATGAGGATGGAAAAAAGAGAGGATGCCGAATAAGATCATGGAAATGAAATCTGTAGGAAAACTATCACAAGGGAGATGGGAGGAGCAAATAGCAGAAAGTGTGCAAATGGGAGGTGAAGAATAGAAGCAATTAATGGAGGAACAATGGTGGAAGGATAGAGGAAGATGGAGGTATTTTACTAAACTGACCAGCCACAGGCTGGAAACGGTTGATAATGATGATGATTATGATGATTATGATGATGATAATAATTCTGATGATGATAATAGTTACTATGATGATGATGATGATGACAATGGTGATGATAATAATAATGATGATAATAATAATGATAATAATAATGATGATAATGATAATGATGATAATAATGACGATGATTATGATGATCCAAGTGATTCTATGATAGAGGGATCTTCAATGCCATAAGACTATAAAGTGACCCCTTAAAACCCACAAGCGATGTATTTACTCTCAATTATACCTTTCTACTCTATTTCAAGTCCATTAATTTAGAACAACTGTTGCTTTTAAATTAGATTTTGGTGCGACGCGTGTTATTATCCATTCAGGCAGTCCACTTATTTACAGTAATGGACTATGAATGATGATGGTGGAATTTAGATGAAATTTACCCACAATTGTGGTCAGGGAGAGTGGTAATCAATTTATGGAAGAACTATCTAACCATCCTCGGATGTACAGTCTATTTCGAAAGTGAAGTGATAGATCAGTGTTTCTCAAAAAAAATTGTGATTGAGGTCGACAAAATTGAAGTTTTGCGTGTTGGGGGACTACCTGGATCGTGGGATAAAATGGTTAGGGAGGGCGGAGGGATGTTTGAAATCAATGCAGGATAAACATTAATTCCAGGCAATTTTTTGCTACTATTAATTCAAGTCAAACATTAATTTATTAAATGAAATTATGAAAATAAATATCTCAATTACATTGACTTAGTAAATAATATAACACACTTTAGTGGCCGCATTGTCTGAGGTGCTACTTTCGCAGTAGCCTAGACTTCTGATGACGGGGAGATAGAAGTTCAAATATAGGTCGGGTGTACTGAGTGAGGTTTTTCCAAAATGGTTTTCCACTCTCCCTGAACGCAAAAGAGTGTACACTTCCAATAAGTATAGCTTTTTTAATCCCTAAAATCATTAGCATTGGTATATAAGTGTGTAACTCAAACGGGTAGTAAAACACGGCGTTAAAAAATTAAAAACGTAATTGTTTTGTTTTGTTATTTTCGCCATTATAGACCTCAAATTGTTTTTATAAATATCTGCTTGGATTATTGATTTAAGGTTGGCACAAACTTTTCTTTTATATTTGACTTGTTTCTACCGAGAAATAAATCCAGCATAGAATGGATATTTCAAATTTAATCTTTTGCATTTCAAATGTCTATATTATGTGTGTTCATTATTCTTTAATTTATTATTATTTTTATTATATTTTATTATTACTAAATATCACAGGATCCTGTGGACAGTTTGATAAGCCACCATGGACCACCAATGGTTTGACAACCACACATTGAGAACCACTACCTTACATCATTCAACCATCGAGGCTATATCTGTTTGATATTAATTTGAGCTAGGTGGTGCTACAAATGTAATCCCCCTTTGAACTAAAATAACCAATTGATTACAATTAATGTCAATATTAGACATATTATAATATTCAGAGTTCTAATACCAATATAACAGGAGCATGCAAGACCATTTTAAATAGGCTACCCATTTTCTAAAAGCTTTTTTTCGTGTATAACCTTATAATTATTTCACGACTGTGTAAATAATTCCTTTGACGTTAGATCATAAATAACAGGCGCTCATAACTGTTAACAAGTTAGTGGTTATTAATTCTCAAGTCTTCATCGTCAAGAAACGAGCTAAATAATTCATTTGTCTGCCCTAGAGGTAAGATAGAAGCGCAGTGAACAGCTTTTCTACTTTCTAGTGAACACTTCACTTGACGAAGGTGGTCGGGTGGTTTGAAGGGAGTAAAAGGGGGAAGGAGAGGGTCATGAATGTTTGATGCTAGAAAATAAACAAGGGTGGTGTGAAGAATATCGTTTAGGTTTACCTCTCAACAGTTGAGAGAGACGAGTACTCTTCGCAAGACTGGGGAAAACAATGGCGTATCCAGAGGGGAAGTGGGAGAGGTGGGGACTTCAAGTACCTCCAAAAATTAGAAATGTGATTTTATATGTATTTTGACATGACAAATTTGTTTAGTTTACTACATTTTTGTATTAAAATTTGTGTTCTATTTATTGAGAAAATACAATAATCTTTACATACATTAGGTAATTAACTGTATTTACGCTAAATACTTTATGGCGTATGTCTACCAATATATTCAGTAGTTATATACTTATCTTTACCACGTGCACCCTGTGTTGCACAGAATAGAAATCTGGGACAGAAATGTTCGTCCTGTCATCTGCACACTAATGCTCGAGAAAGAAAGAAACTTTCGGGTATTTCTTTCTTTCTTTTACACATATAAGTCGATGAGACATTTGAACTTAGACCTACTTTACTATTTTATGCGAACTTATAATCTATATCAAGGTTTATATATTATATTTAATGTAATAAATGGGTTACCAAAATGTCCAAATATCATAAATATGTGCTATACAATACCTGTGACTTTATGGACAAAAATAAAATATTCATAGTAATTTCTGGACAAAAGCCGTTTCAGTAACGTCACGTTATAGTCAATTGCGTGTGTTCATGTCCCACCATCAGTATATATAGCTCACTGGGTGTGACTCACTCTAATCTAATATGGATATACAAACATAGATAGAGCGGCGCGTTACGTGGAGATGAATATAACTTCCAGCCGTAGCAAGTGTGACGATACACTGGACAGTCTTTCTTCTACACCATAAGATTGCCAACCATCCCTATTTTAAGAGATCGTTCCGTGTAGCATCCAGTTATCACTAGAGAGGCTGCGGACGTATACAAAAAAAAAGTTTCTTATTACTAAACACAGCTCAATATTTAACCAGATCAATCGCAAACAAAATGAAGCCTTTTCTACCTTTTCTACACATTTGCCCGAATATCTCTCCGTATGTTCGGCTGAATGCCAGCGTAACGATTGAAGCCGAATTTTTTTTAGCCGTACACACATTCGGATTTGTTAGAATTCAATTAAATTTCATAGTAGTGAGACGTGGAAGTTACAGCTACGTTGGATTCATGTTTATTAAGCGCATACAATTATAGTGTCAAGATATACAGTCCTTGTGCAAACGGTGCTTTGGATTCCATGTTGCTTGTTTTCCTTGATAAATTTCCAGGGATTTAAATGTGAATTAGTTGCTACAGATATTTCAATCAAAAGGCAATAAATTTCTATATTTTCTATACAAGACGACTTTCGTACCGTTTGATTCGGGCGAAAAAAAACCGGACACATTAGAGGCGAGCGAGCGTTAACAAGCGACGGGGACTCCGAGCAAAGACGAGTTCATCGTCTTCACCATCATTCATCCTTGACCTCGCCCTGGTACTCTCGCCGGATGTGTGGAGGAGGCACCTTGCTGAATCTTTATATTTGAAAAATTCGAAATTTAAAATCTAAATCGATCCCAATTTTTGTTTCTATAAAAGTGAATTTGAAATTTGAATGCTAATGTCAAATTTTGAATAGTTAAACTTTTTATATGGAGAAAAAAAGTCTACCTGTAATTAAAATAAAATTAGAATTTTAATCATAATATTTCAGGTAAGACATTTGGGTGTATTAACTTTCTTTTTTAATTACGAACGTAAAACTTTTGATTAGGATTTGATTTGAACTATTTTCACTATAAAATATTCGATTCCGGTTCGATTAGAAAATTTTCCAAAAAATTATATTTGATTCTGATTAATCTAGAAAGTTCTCCAAAGAATGCTATTTGATTCGTAAATTATTCGAATTAGTAAGCAAAGATTCATAATAAAGACGAAAGTGAAAATCTCGGATTCACGTAAAATTACAAATTAAATCCCTACCCTGGTTTTGGTAGAATCCGGCAGTTACTAAAGTTACTAAAACAATTTTAATATATTTATACTTCAAGTCATGTTATCTGAAGTTATCACATCTAATATATAATATTATTACCTATAAAATAGCGCAAATATATAGTAGAATGTTATTAAAAATGGCCTCAAAAAATATGTTGGAATTTTCGAAACTGTTCGTCCAATCAAAATCAGGGTATATATTCACTCAAAAAATAACATTTTGACAAAAATTATTTTCCCAAATTAATAATATTTTTTACAGGAAGCGCCCTATTCCCCCCCCCTCCCCATTCCCTCCCCCCGAATGTATTTTGGCTACACCACTTGATACAAACTCCTCCAAAGAGGTGTTTCTACCGCCTTTGTCATCTCTATTACCAGGGAAAATAACTTGTTCCGTCTAAAACACACACACAGACCTCTACTTAAATACGTGACGTGCTGGTAGAATACGGAATATGTTCAAACAAAGCCGAAAACTTTGAGACTACAAAGAAACTTATTACTGCCTTGGAAATAACTTTTTCTTTCACAAGTTACGTGAGCTTATTTTAGAGAACTTCACAAATAGCTGTATATATAGTTTAGATGAATATACTGAACAAAAACCTAGTTGATCCTTTTACCTAGCCTTGATTAATCCAAGCTAACTTTACCTAACCTTACTTTACTAACGAACAAAAGCGGGGTATCCCTTGAACTTAAGAACGAAATTTAGTCTAGAGAAGATTTTTATGTGCTTAAGGAGCTCATATCACGTGCTATATTATATAACCGCAACACTGGCTGCAATGTATGTTCACTGCTTACGCGCAGTTTTTTTCTACATTACTTCGCTCATAGATGAGATAATAGTGATGGTATATAATTCATCCTGTTTTCTTAAATATAAGGAATACAAGAGAAGAAGTCCCGTCTTTATATGATGAATACGTTTTGAGTTTACTGACAACCAACAGACAGACTTTCAAATCTACAGACGTACCTTGAGAGTTTTATTATATGTATTTAACATAAGATTGATTTATTAATTTACATTAAGGGTTGGTCCTAAGAAATGTTAGTTTTTACTTGGTCTGAAATAATATTTTTTTATTCTTTACTTATTCATTTTATGTTTATAAAGAACCTGAAAGATATAGGGTGTAATGAGGTGTACTGGATAGAACTATCTCAAGAAAGGGATAGTTTAATAAGGTGGACTGGATATAACTAGCTCAAGAAAGAGAAAGGGTGTTATATGGTGGACTGTATAGAACTAGCTCAAGAAATAAATACGGTGTAATGAAGTGGACTGGATAGAATTATCTCAAGAAAGGGATAGAGTGTGATGAGGTGTACTAGATAGGGATAGGGTATACTAAGGTGGACTAGATAGAATTAGCTCAAGAAAAGGATAATGTTTAATGAGGTGGACTGGATAGAACTATCTCAAGAAAGGGATAGGGCATAATAAGCTGGTCTGGATAGAACTAGCTCAAGAAAGGGATAAGTTGTAATGAAGTGAACTGTATAGAACTATCTCAAGAAAGGGATAGGTTGTAATGAGGTGGACTGGGTAGAATTAGCTCATGATATGGATAGGGTGTAATGAGGTGGACTGGATAGAGCTAGCTCAAGATAGGGATAGGTGGCTTTTTTTGTAAGTGCGGCAATAAACTTTCTAGTTCCTAGTGAAATAGAATAAGTACTTAGGTAACTTAGTATTTGTAAGAATTAGTAAGCCTATTATTGTTTAACATATTATAAACATGCCATAATTATGTACATATCATAACTGTACTGTACTAATAAATATAAAACCAACAAATTACTGACTTAAAAAATATGTATTTACTCTACTCGTCAGTTCTACAACTTATATTCGTCAGTTGTACATTGAATTTTGTAATAATGAACACCTGTATCGACACTTTCTTCCTACCAGAATCCTAACTACTGTAGTAGGATTTAAGTAGAAATAAAGGCCTTTCATACTTCCATTCCTAAAAATATCACTGAATAGATGTTTGATCATTAAGAAGAACAGCAAGTTCTTCGTTACAAGACTAACCTAATTGGCCTTGCATGGTCACAGCGATGTGGGAATATTTCATGGTAACAGATTGAGCGTAGTGAGTATAATTAATTTATTAGAGGGTTGACGACAGGTCATGTGATTAATCTACTCAGTATCACATTCGCACTCAGGCCAGGTAATAAACCATTTCCCCTAACAGGGATTAAATGAGGATTGAAGGCACCATCCTAACAATATCAGTCCAGTAACATGTCACATTAATAATTATTAACTGAGAGTTGGTAATAAGTATGACACAAAGCTTTGCGTTACACGTATTTGTATCCATCTGAGCTATCCGCATATTTAAATTAATGGCGTAGGGAGGAGGAAGTAAAATCTAGATGTGTCTCCGAATTTACGTGGATAGAGACTGGGAAGATATTTTATGATGAAATGCCTGCTGGGATTTAAAACCCGATCTCTACCATCACCTGTAAAACCATACATTTTTCACTACATTTATTTGAGGTATTTAAAGTGCACTTTTTAAACTGACTGATTATATCAGTACACAACTTATAAACTAATTTGATATAATACAAACACAACATCCAGTACCCTGCCGTTAATTCATCACTGTAAAAAAGGGGAAACCCCACATTTCAGCAATGATACATTTTTCGGCCATGTCAGAAATCGAACCCGGGGACCCTAAGCTCAGTAGAGAGACATGCTACTGACTGAGCTAAGGTGTCGAACCTTACCTCTTTTTATGTTAGTGTGATTTTTTTAACGTTTCCTTGATCCACCTCGGTGGCGTAGTTAGTTGACGCGCTGGATTCGTGTTGAGCTAGACTGCCGAGGACGAGGAGTTCGAGGTTCGAATCTCCCTCGGTTGAACTGGGGGTGGTTTTCCCCTAAATGGTTTTCCACTCTCCCTCCACTCAAATGTGGTTTCACTTCCTCTATATTCAACCTTCCCAATTCCTAACCCATTAGCGCAATTAGTACTTAAGCGTATAACCCGAACGGGTAGTAATACGTGGTGCTAAGTATTATTATTATTATTACTATTATTATCATCTTGTCTATAGTTCCCTTATCACCGTTAAGACAAATTGGGAATTGGTTGACTTACTGATCTCACTGCCCTTGTTTTCTTCTATGAGGGGGTAGAGGCAGCAAACGAGAACAAAATGCGTCCATGGAGCGTGTAATAGCCTCCAGAGATCGCGTCCAGTTGACAACTTGCCAAAAACCTGTTGCTAGCGCGTGGATATAGTATCAAGCCTTTGAATCCCACGGGGATCTAATATCAGAAATTATCAAGTTTTACAGCGATTGTCGAATCTTACTCTTTTTTTTTTTTCACCTTAACACACCTGCATCCACGCCCAAGATCACCGGTTAAATGGGAGATCAACGTTCGAATAACGGCTGGACGCACTCAGGCGGATAACATCTAAAGCACAAAAGAAGATAAACCTCATATCAAAAGTACAGCTAGACCTTATATAAAAAGCACACAGAGAGAAACAACTGACTATCGTAGCACCATAAATAGAACTAGCTCAAAATAAAGATAGGTGGCTTAAGTTTATGAGTGCAGCAATGAGCTTTCAATTTTCTAATGCATAGATAAGATAAGTTCCAATTTTGATTGAAAAAAAGAGTTGTATTTTCTTAAAGGCCCTTCCTATTAAAATTAAAGTTTAAGTTCCAAACTACCTCCCTTATTAATGTGGTTACTTTTATTTTCAAATTAATCTCCTCATCCATACTAATTTGTGTTAAACGTTATTAGAAAAATAAATCGTACGACACAATAATACGCAGCTTTTAATATTGTTTATTATAATTTAGAACAAAATTTTTATCTGTAAACTAAGCCTAAATAAATGTTTTCCCGGAGATATTTTCAAAAAAATATTGAGTTTTCAAAAGTTAATAAGAAGCTATTTTATAGTTATAGTTAAAATCAAGGCTTAGCATTGAGGCATGTACCATTTAACGGCTAAATATATATTTAATACATGCATATTTAACATCCCACCTTACTATACTATAATCTTATGTACTTGTACGCTAATAATTTTAGGTATGAGTAATGTTCTATTTATTGGAAGTGTACCCGCATTTACGTGGAGGGAGAGTGAAAAACAATTACTTAAAATACCTGATAAAAAAATTACTATTAATATGCGGATATCCCAGACGGGTTATTGGATATGGTGCATAAAAATTCGTTTAAAAAATTTCAAACACCTTCGGTCGAGATTAAGCCACACGGTCTCAGAAGCGTACAACAGAAGCCGCTTGTCTGTAGCTTAGTAACGGACATTTTATTTTCCCTCGTTTTCTATTCCCTCTCAAAGAGAATGACACACCAACAAATTATTTAACTCCAAGTGCAGAAAAATATAAGAAGAGTGATCCTCTTTATCGGTCCGTCCTTTGAATATATAATCAGCCCTGGGGCGGTGAGAACGACAAAGATATTCAGGTATAAGTGAGTCTTACGACGAAGAAAGTAATAATAAGATTTTATTTTTTTCTTAAATGAAAAACTGCGCAGCCACTGTTTTTGTAGGTGTAAAAAATAATAATATAATTTTCCCTGCCCTCCATTGAAGGCTTTTTTTTTCCCCTTTGTTCTTACTTTCAAATTTATCTTCTCTTAATCCCTCTTTTTTCGTCTCACATTATTTCTGTCTACATTTACTTTTAGTTATGTAAACCCATCACTCACTCATTGTGTCTGTTTCAATCATACATTTTGTTAAATCTTTTGATAACTTTTTTCATTTTCTTTAAGTGATCATATATATTTATTTATATCACCAATACATATAAAACCAACATAAATAAGCCTATATTATATTGGTTCTACTCGGAACGAAATCATCTGAGATAAGCTTTAGTTCTCTCAAGTCCCAGTAGATCAGTTTAGATAATTTTAAAAAGAGCGTTTTCATGCTTCTTTATCTAAAATAAGTTAAATCTATCAAAACCAATTTTAGTTTATCCATTCTTTAACAAAAATGGAATAAAATGAGGACCTCAAGGAGAAATAAACTTAATTCCAACTATTTGTATCGATACTATGGTAAAATATATTATCTGTCTTGTAAAGTATTCTATTTTATAATCTTAAATGTTATGTATATGTTATGGTCGAAGCCCGAAACAAGCCATTCTACAAATTGGCTAGACCTTTTGCACATTAGCCTGCTGGTCCATCCAAATCGCGGAAGATTGGTGGGGGTAATTTAAACTCATGTTCTGGCCAGCCAAAGTGCAAATTGACAACAGTCTGGCAGGTAACCGAAGTCCTGGATAGTATGACACAAAACTATTCCATCCTAACCTAACCTAACCTAACCTAACCTAACCTGTAGATATTACAATAGTAAATAAACCTTTAATCCATTACAATGATTAATTGCGTGGAAAGGCACTGGATAGTGAAAACCTCCAACAATCTGCATTCTCAAACATTTTTAACAGGGCCGAGTTCGTACACCAACATGGGGTTGAACACAGACAACCTGCTTTCCCAACAACACTAAATGGGCCCCAGTTCATATGCAGCCCAAAAAACATCTCAACTGTCACTATTATTTACTAAAATCCCCGTGTTTTGGGCCGGTAAATAAAGATGATTTTTACGCTTTTCGCCTGGTTACAACTCGTATTATCTATACTCTTTTCTAGATATTGTTGGAGAAGTAAACAGAGGTTTTTTTATCTCCCCTGTTGTTTAGTAAATGACATGGTAACTCTATATAAAAAAAAAGTTCCTAAGGCACCGTAGCTGTTTCATTCTATCTACTACTCTTGTTGGAAGTTTCAAGACGTGTGACTTAATCTAGGAGCAGTCCCCTTTCTCCCTCCGGCTCGTACCCCGTTACCATGGTAACATTGGGACATTTCAGCGGGTCTCTCTCTATAAGAGATGAGTGAGAATGGTCCTCTGGATAGTTCCTCGCTACCAAGGCGTCCTATTTTGCAAAATAGGTGAGTCTTTTTTTACGAGGTGTCCCAACCACCAGTTGACTGCAAACTCTGGTATCAAGTTCTTCAGTTATACTGGTAATTTAAATTAACAGATGAAAGAATGCAACGCTTTCCGAAAGTTTTATTATACTCTACATTAGTCTCAGGTTCAATTAAAAATAAAGTTTTAAAAAAAAAAGGAAAAAAATCGTTACTGTACCAAAGTAAATCCTGATTTGGATATGGAAAAATTTACTAGGCAGTTAAAAATATATTAAAAATAAACTGTTACAATACAGTCGTGCAAGCTTTTTCATTATAGTGAATTCTAGTTTGGAAGAAAATTTTTAAAAATAGGTTTTTAGTAAACTATTTTTAAATAAGTTTTTCTCGGAAAAAAATAATATATAATCTTGTTGATCACAATAAACACTCGTTATACATACATTTTAAACAAAATTGTTCAAATCATTTTTTAAATTTTTAAATTTGTAAAAAAAAATCAGTTATTTTTAAATTAACCTCAAATTAATTAAATTTTTGAAAAATATTTATCATACATAATGATTCCCATGTACCAATTAGGAATTACATATTAGAGGTTATTAGTTTTGAAATATTTCAAATATTCTAAAATTTATCAAAAGTAAAGTACCTTTATATTAATTTATTTTGGAAAGAAAAAGACTTACATTATTATGTACCATGTAAGATAGAAACAGATACCAATTTTGAACAAATAGTAGAAGCTAGTTTTGGAGCCCTATAAGACTAATTTTTCTAAAAAAAAGGGGGGGGATAAAATACGATGTTATTCGTAAAAACTGGTGATTTTTGTGATAAAAATCTTGAGCTCATCCTTACTTTGGTTTCCATTTTGTGTTCTGGGGAAGACTTTTGTATTTATTTAAAATTCCCTTTTATCTTCCTGTTTCTAGTGTCTATACTGTTAAAAAGTTGCTATCCAGAACAGTAGCAACAAAGCGCACTAATAGAAAATAAAATAACACAACTAAGAACGTAAGACATACCAGAATATTATGGAAGGGCTCACATTTGTTGACCTAATCACGATTTCACCCAACTGATGCGAATTACGCCTTCGGGTTAATTTTCTCTACGAACATTGGGGTTGGTTTAAATGAGCCGGCACCACTAGCTTTTTGCCCGTTTTTATGTTACTAAACCCGTTCATGGCAACGAACCGCCAGTCGACCGACCTTTAAAGAATGGCTCCAATTTGCATTCTTAAACCGTACCACGAAGTCTCAAGTACTTTCATCGCAGTATGTCGGCCAATTGCCTTAGAACTAACATTAAAAAAGATTGCGTGGTTTCATAAAGCTCTACGGTGTCTTAGAGAAGAATATGAATCTTAATTATATGAGTGATCAACAACCAGTTAATAAATGCTTTATTTAGAAATCACATTGACCCCCAAAAAAGTTACCTTTTAAAATCGTCTACGTGCATTGTGCTTATTTACACAAATTGTATTTAACTATATAGGTTATTCTTGAAAAGTCATTATAATATTAGGCTAACTAGTCAAAACATAGCTAAAGCTCATTTTTATGGTTTGTATATTGCTTCTCTATAGCAAAATGCTTCTCTTTTGTATTTTCTTGGATATAAATTTGTGTGATTTCCTATTTTAAATTTTCCCAATCAATGATTAATTTTAAAGGAATATTGGTAGCAATTACATTTCAAGGCTAACGTGAATGTTTTTTCCAGTAATACAATATTAATATCAATATTGTGTGTAAAAACTAAGTGCTAAACATTAATTTACTATTCCACTAACAAATATTAATTTAATAATTCTTACTACAATTATTATTATTCCGATGACGGAGAGCTAAAGGTTCAAATATCGGTCGGATGTACTGGGGGTGGAGTATCCAAAAACTGTTTTCCACTCTCCTTCCACGCAAATGCGGGTACACTTCCAATGTCTACAACCTTCCTAGTCCCTAAAACTATTAGCTTAATTAGTACATAAGCGTGAAACCTAAAAAGGGTAGAAAGACAAAGTGCTAAAATAATTCTAAAAATAATTATTACTAGGTGTTCTGTCTTACGACAGGTACATTCTTTTTGTCAGTGAACTGATACAAGCAATGTAACCTGCCCTCTGCCTCCTCCTTAACCCCAGAATTCTCTTCTTTCCCTCAATTTATCCAATATTTTAATCCTCCTCCTTCCTAAGCTATTCTTTCCACAATTAAGAGCATATATAGTTTTTTTAATAATTATAGATGGTAAGTTTAATTAAATAACTAACCCTAGGAAGTTCAGTGGATGGAAACATAAAATGTTATAGCGAAAGGTATCACGTAACCAATTACCAGTATGTTAAGTTTATGCGCTAACAAAAGCCAGAAGACTGTTTGCGACTGTAAGATCGTTATTCTTAATACTCTACCATTCCCCTTGATTGTATTCCAGCCATGTATAGCTGGCTAGTATCCAGGGGTAAAAAAATTGCCGCGTTACAGATAATATGACTTCAACTCTTTCTGGGAGTGGCACCTTTAGTTGGGTTTTTTTCCTGTGAGCTCTTAAGGAGGTATATCTTACGTATTTGGATATCCCCTTCTTTTAACATGATCTTAAACCATAATAATACGTTCCTAATAGATTAGATTTGTTTTGTGAAATTGCTTTTGATTTTATTTCCGTTATAAACGGCACTTTTCCAATTCTAATCTCAACCTTATAGTGTCGGACCCTAATTTCGTTAGCATCAAGATTATCTAATTGCATAAACTATAGATAATGTTCTAGTCTCATCATCATAATTCATTTGACTAGAATTCTTTCGATAAATATGTCTGTAAATAAAGGTGGTACGTTTTGCTATCTATTGATTCTCTTCTAAATCTATTATATTTATTCTTATTTTATTAATAATACTTGATAAAACGAGGAAGTAAAGTAATATCTAAAAAAAATAGATTAAATAACTTTCTATTAAGAGTTCTATCACCAATCAATTTTCACCTAGAATTATTTTGAAAAAAAATTCTACTATTTGAGTAAGACATTAAAACTTGTATAACCAAACGAATTTGCTTCAAGTTATGTATGATTCATTTTGTTAATATTTGTCTATAGGTTACGAAAGAATACAAATAAAGAAAAACTACTTCAAAAATATTCTTATATCCAATAATCTGTCATTTATTAAAACATCTGCTAAATAAGCTATCATACTAGAATTTTGGGGGAAAGGTGCAAATCTAGATAACCAAAAACTATTTTAATAAAATTTGGTTATAAGAAGAAAGGCTTTACAGAATATAAAACGTATGTTCAGTTTAAACTTTAGAAAATGGTCCCATGATTAATAGCCGTGTTGAAACACCGTCATATTGAGTAAAAATACGTTAATTATTATACTAACCAAAACTTACGTTAATTTTGATCTAACAAAATGTGTTTTAGCTAAACTAATTAATTCTTAAACTTAAGGCTTCGTCACCAACAAACTTTAAAATTATTCTTAAAACAAAAATCTAATTCAATAATTTTGGTGTTTTTTTTATAATAAATCGAGAATTGTGATATATTTTCAAGTGTAAAGCATAAATAAATCAAATAAAGGTCTGTTTGTTTGTGTGAGAGAGAGGGAGAGATTCAACTCTTTCAATTTGTCCTACACTTACTAATGAATCATGATCATTAAAGTTGTTTTTTCTTTCCGACCGTCATGAAACTTTTAGGACAAAAAAAAAACCAAGGTTTCCTCTACACACTACTAATTGGTTCTCTCTTTGTTAGAGGCAAAAACAAATTACCTCCATCCTTTTCTTTTATCCTATTCGTAAATTTATCAACGTACAAAGACTAATTTACTCCAGTAAAGCTTTCAGCGTGGTTTTCACTCAAATAAAATAGCTGGGTTTTATTTCATGGACGCATTTATTGTGTTCAACTCTAATACGAGTTTCTTGGATTTTTGAAAAGTTCTATTTAGTATATTTATTCTTTACAAATAATGTTTATAAGACAAATGAAAGTTACAAGATTATAAGGGGGGAAAATCCAATTTTAAATCAAATTTAGTTAGTGCCTCTATCTGTTAGACAATCATCAGACCTTGAGTTAGACTTGAGATTATAGTTAAGACTTAAAAGATACCTTTGTCATATTTGAAATAATATTTTAAAACAAGTATTTTTTGGGGTAATTGGGGTTTGAGATATAAAAGGTGTCCTGGAGATTGAGTTCGATGGAGCTTTCCCCCTTTTCCCTTGTAACCTTCAAATATAGGTATAGAGTTTATATCATGAATTTTACTTTAAGTTAATACTTTTTTTTTACATCCATGACTGTTTCCAGCCTATAGTCTGGGTCAGTTTTTTATTTAAGCCATATATTTTCCACTACCGGCTAACTAGGCCTGTCGTAGCTTCATATGCCTTATAATCTAACTTAAGACTAGGACAGGCACAACATCCAGCCCCCGCTTGTTAATTTATCAATGTGAAAAGGTTAACCCATATATTCATCAATTATAAATTTTCGGCCATGCCAGGAATCGCACTCGGAACCCTTTATTTAGTAGACACACTACCAAATGAGCTAAGAGTTAATACATACATTACCCGTCTCGGTGGCGTAGTTGGCTAACGCGCTAGTCGTGTTGAGCTTGACTGCCGAGGACGGAGAGATCGAGGTTCGAATCTCGGTCGGGTGAACTGGGGTGGTTTCTCTTCTATGGTTTTCCACTCTCCCTCCACGCAGATATGAATTCACTTCCTCTATATTCAACCCTCCCAATTCCAAACCCATTAGCGTAATTGGTACTTAAGCGTATAGCCCGAACGGGTAGTAAGACACGGTGCTAAATAAAAAAATGCATGCATTATATAATATGAGTGTCTTTTCCAAATTTAGTGAAAAGGAATCAAGTGTTGACTTGACTATAAATAATCAAACCTCATTACCAAGACAACCTTTAAAAAAAAGAATAATGATAGATAGTTTACATTTAAGAAATTATTATTGATTTAAACCTCCCATTCATCCACCGAGACGGATAATGGTTGTGTCAATGTAGTAATTTGTAAAGAAATCAACTTGTAATAGAATTAATAACAAATATTCGTTTTAATGCTTTCAGACATACATAAAAACTAAAATTACTGATTGATGGCCCCGTAAAGAGATTCACCTTTGGAAAATGCATGGCCTTTTGAAATATTATACTAAGCAATTATCGGAAAACATTTACCCGACGTTTGCTTGGATGGCATATATCGAAAAAATGTCCACATTTGATCGATAGGATATTGGAACCCAACATTATTTGGACTTTTACCTTGATGGAATATATATATACATATATTTTTTTTCATTCTTAAAACATATTTTCCATAGCCATGATACTATCTCCTTTTTTTTTATTAATAGAGATGAGGTCATGTTGGCTTTAGCTTTTTTTTTTTACGTAAAATAAACGCCACTTGGGATTTAGTATTTGTAAGCCAGTACTTGGAGCACTCAGGAAAATTATATTGTGATAACAGATACAGATGAGTGAGCGTAGCGATATGTCGTAGTAATACTGATAATGCACCTATTTTTCCACACACTAAATAAAAAATTGCTAGAAGCTTCGCAAGAGATTATCTACTTTAATAGTTACAGCACAACATAAATAATTTTAGTAAAACATAATAAACACATAAATGTCGAAAACTTTTTCCCTAGTAAACTTGTGTGATAAAAAAATACGACTATACTCCAAGAAAAAGTTTTTTATGGCATTAATTTTCAGTAAACTAAGGTAGTTTACATTATTCTTAAAATTATTATTATTATCATAACTATGGATATTAAAAAGTAAACCCTTTTAAATTTCAATGCAATATTTTCCTAGATTCATCTTTTCCATTAAGTTTGATGAAAATTAGCTTAGACCCTAATTTCTGAATAATAATGTCTAGCACTAACGTTTTTTGTGTTTGGTTGAAGTTTTACATTATTCTAATTCCAATTTAATTTTTTTTCTGTTTCTTAAATTTATCTTTTCCATGAAATTTTAATAAACTTAGTTGAGCCAATTGGAATAACTTATCTGAATATTCATATTTACTAATAAAGTTTATAGTGTTTAGTTGAAGTTTATCAAGTAATGAAGTTGAGTTTCAAGTATTTCGTCTTGTTAAAAAATCAGAAAGTTTATTGAAAATATGTTGTCATAATTTTGTCAAATAAAATATTTAAACTGCATTCTCTTTATGAGTTCATGTTTCATTCATTTTATATAAAAGATCTAGTTATATGGAAAAACGGGGCCCAAAGATTTTATTCGAATCAATACTAAAGATTTGACGAGGCCTTACGTTTGTAAATTATTTACAAATAATTGAATATATTTTTTTATAATGGCTTAGTTTCTTGGACTTACTATGGTATAAATATAATCTATGTAATACATTTATAGCCATATAGTTTATGCTATAATGAATATTATTGGGCTTTTTGGGTTTTCAAATGCAAGATGGTAAAATATATATTCTACACCCAATTAGTGAAATTGCCCATTTCATTATATTGGGCAAATTTCTGTTAATTACGTGAGCTGGCATCTTCTCTTCACCATTTCACGAACTGACAATACTTGCATGGCAATTTCATGAATTGAATTTTTTTATCAAATCTACTGAAAGCTTCAATTATATTCGTTTTCATATAATGTAAATAAATATAAACTAATCCAACCAAACTAAATACAACCTTTTATTCTGAAACTATTAAAAGTTTTGACCAAGCCTGTTCTTCGCTTATCTATTTAACGCATTGGGCAAAAACTCGATCATTTCATGAATTGGGGTGGGATTGGAATGGCTCAGTTCATGAACTAACCAGTCCATGAACTGAACAGCACAAGAGCTACCCAATTCATGAACCATATGAGTTTTTGCTCATGAATTGGGCTGGGCTTGGGACGGCTCAGTTCATGAACTAACCAGTCCATAGCTGAGCAGCACAAGTGCTACCCAATTCATGAACCGTACGAGTTTTTGCTCGGTCCATGAAATGGATAAGAGAAGAAGCCATTTTACGTAGTGGGAATAAATATGCCAAATTTATGAGATAGCCAGTTTCACTTTTAGGGTGTGGCAGATATAAACTTTTACCTAAATCTCCCACTAGTAATACCTATATTATGAAACTCAGCTATTATATATTTCAAAAATAATTTCTTTTGAATACTCTCTTATGACATCATTACGTGAATATGACTCCTAGCTTGCATGAATCATCACGTATCCAATCACACACCCATGCAAAAAAAAAGTATCACTCATTTATATATCACGCAAGAATAATACATGTGAGAAAAGGACTTAAAAACTAATTTTTAATTTTTTCCTGGTTTATTTCGAAACGCAAGCCGCAACGCTAATATGCTAATATGGCTATACTTAGATTACACCTTACGAAGGCCACCGCATGCAAATAATTCGAAATAAACTTTTCCCTCTTGCCCCTGTGCACTCAACCAAGCTACCCCCAACGCTAATATGTTAAAATAGTTGCTTCTGTTTCATCTCACGGGGTTATTGCTTAAAAGATTATTCCAATAAAACTTTTTCCCTTCTGCCCCTGAATACTTTCCTATGCAATTCGCCAAGCCATCGTGTTTATAGGGCAATATTTAAAGTTTATTCCACTAAATTAATATGCAGAGTATTAAACATAAAACTAATGAAAAGCTAAGTTTATTTATTTGAACTTTTAAAAGCGCAGCCCAACTATATGTCCGTTCTGTCTCTCCAAACCAACAATTAGATTATTTTATTTTCCCCTGTTTTCATAGCATTTTTAGTAACCAAGATTTTTTTTATTATTTCTGGACTTCAACATACGTTTTTCCCTACATTTACCTTACATAAATTATATTGAAATTTAATTCAATTTTTTAATATAACAATATACTTATGCTTTACTATACAGGATTGTAAAAATAAAGTTCCAATATTTAAATGTGAGTCAGACTGACATGGAACTCTGAAGAACCAATTGAAAGTTCTCTCAAGGATGGATTAATATTTAAAAGTAATATTTAGTTCATTTTCAAACTGAATAAAAATGTGAACGTGATCCTTTTACTAAACTTATTTGCCTTGGTTGATTTTAAATCGATTAAGCTTCAATAATTTAATATATTCAAAAGGTAAGAACACGTTTAGACAGCTAAACCACTAAAACATCCTTTAGACTTTTAAAATATCTTATTCTATATAGAATATAAATTTTACAGAATTTTTACTTTCTTACAACAAGAGAAATTATTATAATCGTGAACAATTTATATCTCGATATTATTATGAAACTTTACGTTTTATGTCTTTCCGAACCCATAAAAGTTTATTCTACCAATCTGTCTGTCCCCAAGTCTGTCTGTCTATCCCTGGACAGAGATATGAATTGGTTTGATGGATTTAGTTCAAACTTTATATTTAGATGTTGTAAGCCACCTTGGGATTATTTTTTTCCCCTTATTTTGATCCTAGCCTTCAAATTAAGGGTAGTTTACTGACGAGTAATTTTATTTGATATCAAATTTTTATAAAATGGATTTAAGAATTTTGTTTAAAATTATTGATATCTATAAAAAAAATTATATTTGTGTTTGGGTAAAAATTCGTTAAAAAGTAGTTTATTGATGAATGATTTTCGGAAATTAGAAATATTTCAAAAATTACTCAGACTATTTTGTATAGAATTTATATCTAGGGAATGTCTTACATGGCAAACAAAACTGTATGCCCTGTCTGGGGGGGGGNGACTCGTTCTGTGGTAGTTAAATGATGACAGATTTTTTAAATTAGGGTATTTTTAGGAATTGTCTCTACTGATTTGATTAAAAATGGGTATCTATTAAGTATTTTAAATTATAGATAATTATACATAATTGTTTTTTACAAAAATAATAGTGGTTTACTGAAGACATATTTTTGAAAACGTTGACATTTTTTGAAAATAGCTATATCAATTATGTTTCAAAATTGATATTTGGAATCTATTTTACATGATAAAACATAATGTGTGTTTGTTTTTCTAAATAAATAAATTTAAAGGTGGTTTAGTAATGAATATTTTTAGAAAGTTTGAAATATTTTGAAAATAGCCTTTAGTTTCGAGTACAAAATGGGTAAATGTAAATAGTTTTTTATGATAGATAAGAATCTAGTTTTAATTTTTACAGTTATAAATCATTAAAAGTAGTTTACAAATAACTAAATTTTGAAAAGCAAAAAATTTCAAGCAATGGATTATTTGAGAAATGCATATGATTGTTTTGTCCCATTTATTTATTTAAATATAAACATATAGTTAGAAGTTTGTATCCTTATATCTATTGGATTAAAACAAGCGTGTAGTAATTTAATTTAAGTTTAAAATTCAAATTGTACTTTATTGTAGAGGGAATTGGAAATAACATCAGTAAAAAACCAGTTAGAAACAACCCTCCGATGTTTTCCATTTATTCATACAAGTTTTCGCGTTATATATGCAGGGAGAAAAGAAAACTTTCAGGAAATTGTCTTCTGGTTTTTTTTTCAGACAAGTTTTTATAGCTCAGTTTAAATGTAAGCTGAATAAATGTTCTTGGTTTGTCTTTGTTATAATATTTGTAACATAGTTTTTTTTAAGCGTTAGGAAGCGTAACAAAAAAAAATCTGACTTTAAATAAATATCAAAACTATTGTAAAAGTTGGTTACATCTCACAATGCAACTCTTTTTTATTTATTTAAATCATTTTTATAACCACGTCTTACTACCTGAAATTATTAATTATATATATAATTACAATTACAAAAGTTAATTAAATTACTTTGCTATAAACATACGTCAAGACAGTTGATCTGCAGATCCTATTTCTAATAGATAGTGCTGCTACCTATTTAAAATAACTCTATTGATATATTACTATGTAAATTTTAAATATAGCACCTAGCCATGGGAAACGAACCCGGGACCCTCGTCTTAGCTCACCAATGCTCTACTAATAAGCCAGGATTTGATCCGTGCTTAGGGTCATTCCTTCAGTCATAGTTCAAAGCAGAGTCTATTATGAACGTGCCTTAATATAGTGACATTTTATCACTGTTTATCTCAAAATATGTTTATATTTTAGGAGACTTTCTTTCTACAAATATTTTATTATATTATATCTCAAAAGAGTGTATATATAGTTATAAGAATTTATCTACCTTCTATAGTACAATCAATTTTTTTAATTATTTTCAAAATTAGTTTAATAAGTAATCTCTTAATGTATGAATTCTAAGTAATTTGTCTTAGGCCCAAGCTATTAAGAGCGTTTATCATAGCAGGCAGCTCTCGGCTCGCACGAGGTTTGGGAGTAAAGGGAAAAGAAAAGACCTACGATATTCCAGAAATGTGTGCAGTGCTTTCGTATTTGAATGATTACTCGAAACTTTCTGCGGTGAAGATGGGGGACAAAGCGACAAAGTTTTTTTGTTAATAACTACAGTATGTCCCTATTATGACAGAATGAAGATTTGCGCACAGTGCTTATCTGTGAAACCATTATAAAATGGTCAAAAGCGGCCGTTTCAATGCAATTTTTATCCGAATATAATTCAATATTTCAACCCTGCTCAGTATTAGGAAATTCTAATAAAGCTTTATCTTCTTTAATGTTTAATGAGAAGTGTTCCACGTGCAATGGTGCTTGTATAAATTTACAGTTTCTAGTCGACTGTATCAAAGAGTTGATGGGCAAGTTATGCACGCTCTTTTAGGGGTCTGGAGACGGAAACGTGAAATAAGATCAATATTTTTGTAATCGCTATAACTAAAATCTTTGCTTGCTAAAATAAATAAATATTATACTGCTAGTTTCTTCACATAGTAATTACAGCATATCTTGAAAATCTTCGGTAGTCGAATCGTCTAATAAATGAATGACTCGCGCAATAGACTGGACGATGGATGACAGGAAAATCAAAGTTCAAATCTTAATAAGGTGTTTTGGGTGTGGGTTTTTCCTAAATATTTTCCTACTCTCCCTCCACGCAAATGTGGGTACACTTCCTATAAATTCCAGCTTCCTCATCCCTAACACATTAGCGCAACGAGCCCAAATGTGCACAAATAAAAATATATAAAAAACTTTTTAAATCAAAAAAAGTTTTGCTAGAATTCCACGATGCTTTTAATAAATATTAAAGAACTTTCAATACAGTTGAAAATTAAACTGATAGGATCTACTACATCATTATTTAATTTACTTGGCCCCTCTTAATCCACTCCTCCACCACCCAAAAAAAGTTATAAAAATTGCAAAAACATAATCACAACCCGCTTCAGTGGCCGAACTGTCTAAGACGTCACTCTCTCGTTAGACTGGCCTGTTGATGCCGGAGAGCACGGGGTTAGAATCTCGGTTGGGTCTACTAAGGGTGATTTTTCCTAAATGGTTTCCCACTTTTATTCCACGCAAATTCGAGTAGATTACCTCCAAAATGTTTCCTTCCCGATCCCTACTCCATTATAGTAATCATATATGTGAATAAACTGAACAGGTAGTAAGACTGTGGTGATAGATAAAAAAAATCCCTCGATACCTTCTCGCCCCATCCAAGCCTTCTTTATGACATTGACTTACTTGTTGGTGATGATATACCCTAGGTTTGACAGTCGCATGCCCCTTATTGACCGGTGACATCTGTTGACAGCCCCGACGGGCGATTGTTTCAACACGTCAAACCATCCATCTCGTGACCTCCCTGTTTTCATGGGTAGGGGAGGGTTCATTGATTTATGAAGGGATGGTTCCTCCCCTCCTCTCCCAAATGATATACCAGACCTACGTCACAGGTCAACATACATATCGTGCTGTAGCCAACCAATAGCAACAGCTGAATGAATCAGTAAGATCGTTATTCACTATGTATAATATTGTACAATCATCCTGAATTAAAAATGTGTTTCAACCATCTACAAATCTATCGGTTATTTGTATTTCTTTTATTTTTATTTATTTTGCATTTTTTTCATACAAATATGTTCATGCATTGAAATATATTTTTGAATTTTTTCAACGTGTACGATTTAGCGACGACCTCTGTGGCCTAGGGGTCTAAGTTCTTTGCTACAGTTTCGAAGGTTCCGGGGTTTGATCCCTGGCGCTTCCAGATTTTTCTGTGAAGCAGTGGGTATGAAACGGGGTCAACTCTGCCCCATGAGGGCAAATGAGGAACTACTTGAATGGAAAAAATAGCGGCTCTGGTCTAGAAAACTAATATTAACGGCTAGAGGGTTCGTTGTGAGGACAACAAGGCACCCTATATTCATGTAAGTTGGCACTATCATTGCTAACCGAAGACGGCCGCTTGGTCGGTATGGCTCGATTGCGGTCTGAAGCTAAAGAGTATATGATACAACAGTATTATTATTATTATTATTATTATTATTATTATTATTACTATTATTGGGTGGTCTTTTTTTGACAGGTCCCCAGTCACATTAAGTCCTCCAGCAAGTCATATCAGCAGCTTCTTTTTTTTTTTT
>CABFWO010003341.1:35225-45296 GCA_902155825.1 Timema genevievae
CTGAAATTACCGTAAGCGGAAGTGACTTTGTGAAAATCAAAAATTCTTACCTCACGCCTTGGTTGTTTGCACGATGTGTCCAAAGAAAAATACAGCACCAGCCAGCCTTGTCGGTGGAACACACTTGGGGGGTGAACTTCAGAACTTCCGTCGGTTCTAGCCTTTTCACTTCCCGTGTTTAATTTGTTTACCGTATGCATTCACTTTGTTTTATGTTTCGGAAACTTTCTATCTGCACCGACCTGTATGTAGGTTGACAAAGGAAAAAGATAATTTTAATCAAAGTTTAATCTTTTTTTTAACATAACAATTCAAACAGTTATAAGTTTTTACATGTACGTCTTTATTCCCCTATGTTATTCTTACGGTAAAACACACTATCAAAAAGTCACCAGGAAATTGTGGGATGACTTAATTAAAAGCTCAAATTTTATTTCTCAATTAACTAATAGAGTAATCATGGATTTATCCAAGCGAATAGCTAAAGGAAGAACGGGGCTTTAATGCTAGTGTATTAGTTAAGGATTATAATATATAGTATTCACGTGATATTTGAAAAATATCAAAAAGTGTTACAAAATCACCTCCTCTTACGGTACATATTCTTTCCTTGCTTAAGATTATCCATCAGTTGTGTATGTCATCTTGCCCTTTTTTCCTTACAACTTGCCTTCTGTGACGTCACTCAATAATCCATTTCTTCTCATAGCTCAACCCATCGAGTTGAATTTTCTACTGTAGATTTGCCTACATAATGGTTTTAGCTTTTTATTGACTCTTCCTAAGAATTCTAACAGATCTATGATTATTTTAATCATTATAATAAATTACTCTTAAGCTTTAAGGCTAAAAATGTTTAGACATTGGAAGAAAGTAAAGTAAAGAAATATAGAAATTAATTTTTTTAATCATTTTGACTCAATAAGAATAATAACACAGTGTTCACTACCGCCACTGAAAAACTAGTTGCAGAAATTTAAGGGGAGTCGTAAATGTGACCTAAATTCCTATTTGAATGATAAAGGCCTATTTTATTTTATTTTTCCTTTTGACTTTCTTATTTACTTTTGTCCTTAAATATAATTACGTATATTAAGTGCATAAAGAGGTTTGAGGAGTTTTAATCTACCCAAATTTTTTTTCATTACATTTCTTATTTTTGTTCTAACCTATCATCTTTTTATTTTTTTGTGTGTTTTTGTTATTCAGTAATTTCTCAGACAAATCTTTTCTACCCCCCCCCCTTTTTTTTTATGAAATTGTATTACGGGTATCTCATTTTCCCCGAGCAGAATGATACCTGCTTGAAGGATTGGGTGGTAGATAACTTCATTTTTTAATTTTAATAAGGCGACTATTTCTTTTTCTGTCCAGTACCAGCAGTTTAAAGTGTAAGCTGTTTTATTCATTTCCTTGTAAAAGCCATGTTATTTTTGTATTTTAATAGGGTCGGACGCAATTCAATCTCTCTCTGTGGGGTTTTTTCCTATCCTCCCTCCATGCACATGAGAGCTCACTATTTATAAAATCCAAAAGAATGGTATTCAACCTCTTTCGTACACGTATCATCATCATCATCAGTTCAGTAAAATGCCTCCATATTTCAGTATTCTTCCACTGTACCGTCTTTCACCTCCACCTAGTCAATACAATGGAAGCGTATCGGAGGGTAAAAGAAATACAAGAAATAATGTTGACAGTTTATTTAGTATATCAAAAATAGGCTAATGTACAAAATCAGAGGACCAAAAAGGGTCCGGAACATTCATAACAGAAAACACTCCGTGGAGCATACGACCTAAAGGTCACCAAGTTAAATATAGATTTAAAGATTAGTTCATAATTCATCAAAGTTACCCAATTCATTCGTATGGTTCGTGGATAACATCTATATTGTGAGAGTCTAATAAGTAGGATGCTCGTCCTGGCTCCAGCAGCCTAAGCTAGTCTTAGCTATATATTCTCCTTCCACCATGTAATCAACATAAGTCTCAACAGACTATAAGCAACATCTCTGTATACTTTGCCAAAATAAAGTTTGTCCCATTTGAACGCAATTTGCAAACTTCCTATCACCTTGCATTACATAGCAAAATCTTTATACATACAACCATATTTAAATATCATTAGCTAGAAATTTTATTACCTAAATATTTGCTTGCAAAAGTTTATAAGACTCACATTAAAGTCAAACCTACTACACATTTCTGTCACTAGTCCTACCAGAGTTCCTAAAGAAGAACCCTATACAACATTTAAAATGTACATGGTGTCTGGTACACAACTACCCTACTCATTTGATATTTACAATTAATCTCTTCATAATTTATATTTAACATTGAGCCGTGCTCTCAGTCTAAACCTCATAAATGCAACAACAAGGTATGTTAACCGTCAGATGTGCCATAATGGGCTGTTCCCATTAACTAAATCTAATCAAGTCTTTCAATATTGATTTCATTTTAAACCTATGCTAACATAACGTAGCTCAAGGATATACGTGCCTAACATATAACGTACATTAAGAACCTAAACTTAAGTACCATATAAATATACTGTTTAACCCTCTGGTTGAAAGTACCCCAAGTTCGACTAATTAAGGTAAGAGAGTACATAGCGCTCAAAGTGCGTCAAAGGAATTTAAAGTTAATCTCAACGAGTCGTGGTTACGCCACTTAAAACTCATTAACAATGAAGCAATCGAAATCAATCGAAGTTAAGTCTAACAGTGAATTTGGACAATAGTTCCCCCCATAATAACGCCGAAAAAGAATTTAGAAAAGTAAATAAATATTCCCAGAAGAGACGTTTAACAACGCTCTCACCTTAATGAAGCCTCCGATGTAATTAGTAAAGATTTGAAACATACAATCTGTTATATACGATTTGCCAGCGTTGATTTTGACCTCAGAGAGGGGAATTCGGAGGGGAGAGGGAAACAAAAGAAAGGACACGACTAGCGCTCCGGGTGGGAAAAGAGGGCAACTCTGGTAACATAAAGATAGCGCTGTTAGCATTTAATTAGAACAACCGGAAACTGGTTGAGTCAAGTTTGATGATTTCTTCTTCGTGGTGGGCGGGGCCTCGATCGCCGGCGGAGTGAAGTCAGCTGGCCCGCCTTCACTTGGTGTTGAGATATTCTTGTGTGTGTACGCGAGCATGATGACTGATTGGACGGGCCGTCCGCAGGGCAGTTTGGTGAGTAGAGGCCCATTATACTTGGCGTTGAGTCGGTTGAGCTCGTATTTGTTGGTAACATCGTTACACCACCATTCTTCCTCCTTGAATCGTTTCCATTCTTCTCCTTTCAATCGTACACTTTCTTTTGTTTGTTCCTCCCATCTCTTTCTTGGTCTCCCATGCGATGTTTTTCTTACATACTTCATATCCATCATTCTCTTTGACATGTTCTCCTTTTTACTACCCTGCCCTATTTTACTATCACATGGCCATATCATCTCAGCTCCCCTAAAGTTGTAGGTGTATAATGTAAGCTATACATATTCACACACACCAAAAATTAAATAAAATAAATTACATTCAAAATAATGTAAAACCTAATAGTTTTTAAATAAGAAATGTGTTTTTAATGTGTGTATATATTTTTAAAAATTTTGAGTTCCCCATGAAATTTCGTCACGTACCTGCGGAGGTACGCATACCAAAGGTTGAATACAACTCCCCTCTGACCCCCATCACTCATTAATAACCACGGTTTTAAAGGTACCGTTGGAATTAAACTATTTCAACCGTTTATCATAAAAGAAGGCAGAGACAATAAGTTTTAAATAGAAAGAACTCCATAGTAATAATTAAATTAATAATTAGGTAAAACAAATTATGTATTATAATCAATTAAAAGGCGAAGTACATTTTATAGTCAGAATGACATAGATAAAAACTTATCCGAAAATTCAACAAACCTTTATTCAAGTATGAAATATTTATATAACATTATGTGATTATAGCACATTTGGTAAACAGTGCTAGTATTAAATTTTTTTTAAGATAAATATTATGTTGATAGTTTGTTAATGTTGGATAGTCAACTTTTTTTTAATTATCTAAAAGATTATTTCTGTAGGCATCCAACTATGCGTCATTTGTTCTAGAAATCTGTAAAGCGTTTGTAGATTCAACCTCAATTCATGGGAAGAAATAAAACCAATCAGAATGTAAAAACCAAAGATAAATATAAAATGTATTATTCTAAACTCATTTATTTATAATATACATTAAATTAAATAGCTATATTTTACCAAGACTGTAAAATAACAACGATTATTGACCTAAAGAAGCTTAAAACCCCCGGGCGGAAATATATATTGTTTATATATTATTTATATGTTTATATATATTGTTTATATATAACGTCATAAAGTTGAGTTCGTGGTAGTTATTTTTTTATTATTATTTTGATCATTTAGTTGAATTTAGTTTTGAATACTTTTCTGTAAATACAAAACGTGGAAAGAAGAGAAATTAGTAAAGCCGTTTAAAAAAATTATTTGCATTGAAATACATTTTTAAAATGTTGGTGGAGTCATATTTTACACAAGTGAGAAACAAAAGTCTTAAAGCTAACATTTTTACTATTTTTTAAATATCCTATTAAATGTGTGGTGAGGGAAATGTTTAAAATGTCAGGAAAACTTAACTTCAACCATAAAATCGCGTATAAATTAATAACGCACATTATTGTTTGATTTCTTTGTTTTTAATGGATTTTTTTTTGTTCTTAAATTCTTACTACCCATCTGGTCTATCCTCATATTTACACTTCCGGGACATAAATGAAGAAAGTACTCGTCTTTTCGTGAATAGGGAGTGAGAGAACTTTTAGTAAAAAAAAAGTGTCCGCTCGGTTGGGATTCTTACTACGACCTCCTCGTTTGTATAAAATCATTAGGACTTTACTGACGTCTTTGACTGTGTGCCCACCAGTGCATGTTTTGTTGAGAGTGACTTTATCTCATTTTACTTGACCTTGTTTTTTGAAACACGTGAATATTACGTCAATAATATTTGTGTAATGGATTATTCATGTCTAATGTATAATGCATATTGGTTGTACAGTCATCAAATCACGCTATTTGAGTAAAAACATCTAAATTCACCACTATTGTATTTATATATCACTACCAATACTCTAGATAAAAGCATAAACTAAAACTGTAAATGGTTACTAAATACAGCCCGCTTCGGTGGCCACGTGGTATAAGACAGTGGTCGGTAACCTAAGACCCACGGGCCAAATCCGACCCACCACTTGATTTTAACTTTCACGCAAAATATTTAGAAAACAGACATTTGTGTTTATAAATATAGACTAATAAATAATTAATATAATGAAAAATTTAAAGTTGGAATTCTTTTGCTCGATTATTTTCATAACAGCCCACCAGAATTTTATTAAAACCTTTAAGGGCCGCGTTATCAAAATTGTAGCCGGCCACAGGTGTAAGCCGTCACTCTAGCAATAGACTGGACTACTGACGACGGGGATATTGTGGTTCGAATCCCTGTCGGGTGTACTGAGAGTGGTTTGTGTGTGTATGATTTTTTTATATTTTGACTAAATAACTTGCTTTAGTCGAAAAATTAAAACACTGTTTGTTATATTTTCATTTATGAATTTATTTGGTTTATCGAGTAATTAATGCAATTAATTAATATAAACGATATAATTAATTTTTATGTTAATAGCTTTCTCAACAATAAGTGAAAAAACACGTCAATTGTCCCCAACTGGGATTTAAACATGTGCCTCCCATCTGTTTGTTTAGTTTCTTCAAGCACAACTTGTGGCTCTAACCCGTAGGACCAAGGATGACTACTATCTGTGCTATCCTTGTCTGAAAGATTATTTTATCTGTCTTTCCCCACCCTACTTTGCGACCGGCATTTTCTGCCTCACAGATGATAATGATTTGTCGTCCAATCAAGTGCTATTTTTTTAATCGAGTGGCAGATTTGAGTGAACGAATATCATAGGTCTTAACCCTGTAAAGGCTTACCCTTAAGTGAGTTATAGATAGCCAAAGCAGATATATTTCCGAGTCTTGGCAGGGGAAGGGTTTCTTGGAGTGGTTCATTTGAACATATTACCTACTCATTTGGAACTCACTTTGGCAAAAACTAATTTATAACGTGCGCGATTCCCCTTAAGATAATTGAGAATGGTTTAGTGTGAATAATGATTTAAGACTTTCATTCTCATAAAAAAACTCTGCAATTTTTTTAATAGGTCCCTTCAAGTAGTTGGTACCCTTAATATTGAATTTGAAATTAATTTACTATGTATAATAATTATAATACAGTCATTATTAATGTCGACCTCAATGGCCTTGGGGTACAGTGATCATCTTAGGACCAGACGTTAGTGGGCTCAAACCCAGGAGACGTACATGGATTTTTCTTGGGCGATAAAAATTCGTAGCACAAATTCTTTTGGACGAGAAGTTAATCTGTCGGTTCCAAGACGATTGAGGCATGTTAAAGTTCCCTGAAGTTTATGGGAAAATACTTTTCCTGGGAAAATTGGTCACCCCTTTCGAGCTCGCTCTTATAAATTCAATGTGGGCCACGGTTAATCACCATAAAAACTCCCATAGTGAATGGGATTCCTACCAGATGGTACAGGCAGCAATAACCAGCTGAAGGGTTGAGTGCATGCCCAGCGAAGATGGATAGAAATAACATCAAACCAACCTTCGGGTTGTTGATTTAAGAAGAGAATACTGAATGCATTAGTGTGTTAGGGATAAGTAAGGTTCAATTTGAGAGAACGTAGAAGGAGACTGTAAAATATGTTTTCTAAACACCTTCAGTACACTCGACCAGAATTCAAACCTCAATTTCTCTATAATTGGCAGTCTAGACTATTCCGAGAGTGATGCCTTCTTAGACCATGCGACCACCGAAGCAGGCTCATTCCCTTTAACTAGATCGTTTCCCTCTCTACCTCGTCATCATAATTAATATAAGAATAGCCTGGGTGGGTAGTAATACGCGGTGGAAAAGACAATTCTAGCTAAACCTATTCACTTACTGACCTCCCTGTCGTGGGCTGACTTTAATAACTCGATGCATCATCATACAAGACGATGAACATTTGTCACGTTGTGCATGGTCTGTAGGTCTGGAAGCTATTTCGCCTCTGAGCAATTTGTTGACCAAGGAACAGGTTGACAAATGGACCACCCCCCTTCCATCTGTCAAGACCAGCCCCCCTCTTCCCTAGGGTAGGCGTCGACTATACTGTCATTTATCATAACTTGACAAAGTTCCGCACACAAAAGATTCATCAACAATATTTGTCAACTTTTCTTTTGTGTGTAGGCGGGAATGATTATTTACCCAAAAAAAAATGTGTATAGGTCTACTTTGTGGTCTTCAGCGCAGTGTGAAGAACGATACCGTTTCATGTTTATATTTCTTCTTTCCTCTTTTCTTTCACCCTTCTTTGTTTTTCTTATTTGACATGAGAGTAAAAACACAGAAATAGCAACTATTTGCTCAACATGTTCACAAACAGAAAATGCCATTGGGTAGATTGGCTCTAAGGAACGTTTTTATAGAAATTACTTGCATTTTATTTATTTAATTTTAGTAAAATTTAATCAATATAACTTTAAAGTGGGAGAGCAGGGGTGGGGTAAGCGGAAAAAAAAAGGTCAGTGCAAATGCAGTTTTTATATCAAAACATTTTAGTTGTGAAAATAAATCAATTATTGCTCCAGTAGAAACAGAGTTTAATTTTCTTCACATGGTGATAACAACAGTTCTTGAACATCTGCCAAGATTATCCCAGAATTTAATGACAATCTTTTTCTCTTAGTGTAAAAAGTTTTCCATCTAATGCTCATGACATATATTCAAGAACTTTTCATATCACCATGTGAAAATAATGAACCTTTTATGTTTTTTCTGGATCAATATTTAGTTTATTTTGACCCCAAAAAAATGCTTTGTTATAAAATCTGCAAAAACAATGAGCTTAATTCGGGGCTCTTACACTCCACATTAAGGTCTAGTCCAGGGATATTTGATTAGTTATCCAAGTGGGCCACTCCAAAAAAATCATCATATTTAGTGGGTTAGACATTTATTTCAATCTGGCACTAATTTGGAACGTTATTATAATATACTTTTGTAGTTTAAAAGTGGGGTATTAGGGGGAGGGGAACGGAAGGAAACATATTTTGATATTATATATAATATTGATATATTTCAGTGAAATTTAAAAAATGTCAAAGTTAGACGATTTTCATCATCAAGCTTCCTTTTCTTACTACTCAAAGTAGAAAGTGCCATTCTAAAAAACTTTCAATCAGACTTATTATAAGTAAAGCACTCCACTATTACTATAAATAGCGCACGAACAATAAGCCAGGAAAATATCAAATGGCGAGACATCGGCTGCTGTTGGGTGGAGGGGAGAAGAGGTGTGAGTCACTCTCAGCCACCCTCTCGCCCAGCCATCTGCATTGTTAAAGGTCAAAAGCAAGAATAGTTTAATAGCTCAGCCGTTATGTGGTGGCACTTGTAGTGAGAAATACCGGATCTAGAGTGGAGGACGAACGCCGCTGGAGGGTAAGCTCGCGCTCCCTTATAAACACACGATGTTGGTGTTGGAGGGAAAGATATCGGGTCTAGAGTGGAGGACGAACGCCGCTGGAGGGTAAGCTCGCGCTCCCTTATAAACACACGATGTTGGTGTTGGAGGGAAAGATACCGGGTCTATAGTGGAGGACGAACGCCGCTGGAGGGTAAGCTCACGCTCCCTTGTAAACACACGATGTTGGTGGTGTTGGAGGGAAAGATACTGGGTCTAGAGTGGAGGACGAACGCCGCTGGAGGGTAACCTCGCACTCCCTTGTAAATACGCGATGTTGATGGTGTTGGAGGGAAAGATACCGGGTCTAGATTGGGGGACGCACGCCGCTGGAGGGTAACCTCGCGCTCCCTTGTAAACACACGATGTTGATGGTGTTGGAGGGAAAGATACCGGGTCTAGAGGGGAGGACGAACGCCGCTGGAGGGTAGCCTCGCGCTCCCTTGTAAACACACGATGTTGGTGGTGTTGGAGGGAAAGATATCGGGTCTAGAGGGGAGGACGAACGCCGCTGGAGGATAACCTCGCGCTCCCTTGTAAACACACGATGTTAGTGGTACCAAGGACCGAATAACACTGGGCTTGCAGCTTCCCCCACCATTGATAAGAGATTGAAGATCTCTCTGACCGTTCAAGGTCAGATGCCTCTACATACCGTCTGAACCATACGATGCATCTCCAGTGATACAGTAGTTGGACTTTCAATTCGTGGGCCAATCTGTGGAGCTTGGCGGCTGGATGTGGCCCGCGGGCCACCAATTGAATAGCCCTGGTCTAGTCTATAATTGTGTAACTATTTCAAAAACCTTTTACTTTCTCATATTAAGAAAAAGTAGTATTGAGGGGTTCGAAGCAAAAAAATAATAACCCTCACAGATTTAGATGGAATATTTTCACTGCTTAAACGTCTATATAAATACCGTAAATCTATATATAAAAAAAGAAATAAAATATTTGTAGATATTAGTTATCCTCTAGGTCTTGACTGGCCATAAAAACAACTTTTAATAACAAGACGTAAGCTACCATAAATCCATGCAAACACATTTTTTTTCATTAAATGAGGGTTACCGTGTTTTTGCCCCGACCTCCTTTATTGTGATCGTGAAAAAAAAAAATTATCTTGAGATTATGACAAATCTTTACTTTTCATGTGAATATGAAACCGAGAAAGTGAATTTTACAATACTGTCCATCCCCATTTATGTCTGTTTGTCTGTCCCTGGCCATGGATCCAAAACTGTTTGAAAGATTTTGTTTGGAATTTATAATCAGATATAATAGGGCTAAGCCACAAAATGCTTTTATTTTTTACCTTAGCACTTCAATAATTATTAAAGGTAGTTTAATAATGAGTAATTTTTCTGAATTAATTTTTTTTAAATGGTTCTAACGATTTTGTTTAGAATGCATATCTAGGATTTGTTTGACATAACAAATAGCAATGTAAAATT
>CABFWO010003341.1:45596-90092 GCA_902155825.1 Timema genevievae
GGGGGGGTCAAATAGAAAGACATAACGTATTTATATTAAATAAAACAAAATAGCTAAGTAGATAAAAATATGCCAAAAATAAAAATTTAAATTTGAAAAAGATGTGAGATTTAAAAATGAGGATCATTACAATATTTTATCAATATTATTGGTCCTAGAAGCCTTAACCAAAATAAAATTCTATCTGGTGTTTTATACCATCTAAGCCTGTTAAAAGGTATTATATTGAACAACATGTAGTCTATCGCCGAGGACATTATTAAAAACATAGAAAATATTCTTTTATTCTGCATTTACTTATGGCCATCATTCATGGGCCAAATAACTTTTATTCCAAGATTCAGGTTCTGGAATGACACGCCATATGTTTGACATATCGAATAAAGCTACCATGTCCTGTACTCCAACTGTGTGACATAATGGATTTCCCACCAATCTACGTCCATACTTGCTACGTTCACCGAGTTGTTGACACAAAAAACTCTATTTTTAAGAAAATGCTGGCTATTGATCCAAAACACAACCACTGTCTTCAACCTCCAGACTCTCACCTTATCAACACTTACCAAGACAGTTCTAGACGACCACCACAATACAACCTGGACATTTTACCACCTTCGACCTCCAGACTACCACCTTATCAACACTTACCAAGACAGTTCTAGACGACCACCACAATACAACCTGGACATTTTACCACCTTCAACCTCCAGACTCTCACCTTATCAACACTTACCAAGACAGTTCCAGGCGACCACCCACACTACAACCCGGACATTTTACCACCTTCAACCTCCAGACTCTCACCTTATCAACACTTACCAATACAGTTCTAAACGACCACCCACACTACAACTCGGACCATGTATCAAATGTTTCTACTCCAATATGAACAGATATTTTATTGTGATAGGTTGATTCGCTTTTTAAAACCTTATTAAATCAGTACTTTCTTCTAAACTTATTTTCTTTAAGCGATGATAAATTATTCTTCTATTATATTTCAATTTTATTTTACCGCCTATAAAATTATAAAATGAATGAATAGACGTGTATTTCTGGCTGAAGGAAAGGCGTAACCTTTCATTGGCCCACTTAGCTTACTTATGAGCTCAGAATGAAGTTGCTGTTATTATTATTATTATTTATTATTATATATTATATTATTATATATTATATATAATATTATATTATTATATATTATATATAATATTATATATATTATTATATATTATATAATAAAAATAATAAGTAGGATTGCCAAGCTACACACAACAATATTTATTATATATTATATAAATAAAAATTAAATATAGATAATAGAAGGGGAAGAAGTTTGTTTTAACACTCTTGCCATAAAATAGCATATTAGGGTTATTCTTAGAGTGAAAAAAAATATTATTTTCAAACCATTCTAAACGCTGAGCACGTCTGCGGTTAAAAGAAATAGAAGCTCATGATACGTAATAAAGTAATTTGGAAAGAAAAGGCAGAAGTAGAATTCCCACGGTAAACATTTATTTACGGCAAATTGATCTGGCCCACCATACCGTCCACTCTGTTGTAAATTGTGTTACGTACTCTAATCTTATAGCTATGCTTTTTGCTTCTAAATGGAATAGAAACTGTTACATTTTATATTATATAGAGAGAAAAATAAATGGTTTCCTGGTGGTTGGCTAGCAAAATATGTTCATAAAATTGCAATAGCTGCACAGAATAGTTTTCTTCTAAATGATACATATTTACAGTCAAATTTTCATATGAAGTCTTTTATTAAATACTTTTTTTTGTGGCCCAAATTGATTATGTTTTACCATTTTAGTAATTTTATTTTATAGGTATTAATAATATCCTTCAAAAGTGATAGCTGCAGATTATATGACTTGACGTATGACGTGAAACTGGATGTGTAAAACTTACTTTTTAAATAGTGGACGGCCGATGACTGGGAGATAGGGGGGTTCGAATCTTGGTGGGGTGTACTGAGGGTGTTTTCACGAAAATGTGGGTATAGAGGTTGTGGTTAAATCTTGGCTGGGTGTATTGAGGTGGTTCATATTAAATATGTTTTGTGATAGATTAAAATCCTATCAATAAGCTCCTTACGAAATTTAAAAATTACCTGGATGCCATCTTGTTACTTTAGGGGATGTGACTAAAAACTATTATTTTATACAATAAATCCCTTTTTATGATTGAGTGTCATCAAATTAAAAAGCTATAAACAATTTTTTTAATGTATTACTTTAGGTAAAGTAAGCTTAATTTTCATGTTTCCGCTTTAATATTTTATATTAAATATATGACCCTCTTCGGTGGCCGCGTGGTCTAACGCGCTAACCTCGTAGTAGACTAGACTACCGATGATGGGAAGATAGAGGTTCGAATCTCGGTCGAGTGTACTGAGGGTGATTTTTCTAAAATGGCTACCCACTTTACCTCCACCAAAATGCGGGTACACTTCCTCTATATATAACATTCTTAATCCCTAACCCATTAGCGTAATTAGTACAAACAGAATGGGTAGTAAGAAGCGGTGCTAAAAAAATATTAAATATATATGATATATATCATAATTTTACTAAAAATTAAATTTAAAAAATGCATAGGAGGCTCTAAATAAGAAGGGAAAATTCATGTATGTCCAAACATTTTTTACAGACTCGGGGTTCCATAAAATACTCGTGGAATTAAAAAAATCTAGCAACATTTTGTAAATTACCATACTTATCTATACTTTTTATGATAAAGTAAAAAAAAATTTTTTACATCAGCTAATGAAAGTCACCAGTGCATCACGTGGTGGTGTGTAGAAAATACTTACATGCAACAGCACCTAATACTTCAGAGCTCGTATAGTAATAAGTCTAAGTAAAAATAATGATGATTAAGGAACGGTGTTGTAAGAGGAATTAACGTGCCTCCAGGCAGCTTATTTAGGCGCATTCCAGGTGAAAGTAAACTTGTGTCCTGTTCCATATATAGCTAGCTACACACCTCAGTTCACTAAATGTGGTCAGACCCCACTTCGGTGGCCGCATGGTATAAGGCGCTACTCTCGCCGTATACTATATTGCTGATGACAGAGAGATTTAGTTTTGAAACTAGTTCTGGTGGACTGAGGTTTTTTTTTAATTGTTTTCCACTCTCCCTCCACGTAAATGTGTGTACACTTTCAATAAATATACATTTCTTTATCCCTAAAACCATTATAGTAATTAGTACAGAAGTGTATAACCCGAATGTGTAGTAAAATGCGGTGCAAAAACAAAAACCTCGCTTTTGCTGAAATTAGTAATTTTATAAACGAATTAAAATTAAGTACCATATTTTTAAATAATAAAAAAAGTGTACCAGTACTGTAATTATACTCACCTCTACCCCGCACAGTATGTTTATCGGGCCCACACACCTCTTAAAACCAGACTCTTTTTTGTTTCTTTACTACTTGAAAAATAACGAAACACAACAAAACGGGTTCACGACTAAATGGAAGAGTTTCCACTTGGTAGGCCAATACTATATAAAATGGCTGAACAAAAAATGCAATAAACTAATTTTAACACTTGATACCTATCATAATCTATCTAGCGAATAAGAGCAATCCACAAAAAAAAAAGCAATGAGACGTCCATATATTTTAAGGATTTAGTTTAATGGATTACAATAGATTGGTTCGATACAACAGAACACACTTCTGCACTGTTATTAAATGTTATATTTAACATTGAACAAACCTGCAGTAGACTAGACTGTCGATGACGGGGAGATCGAGGTTCGAATATTGGTCGGGTGTACTGAGGGTGGTTTTCCCAAAATGGTTTTCCACTCTCTCTCTCCACGAAAATGGGTGTACACTTCTCCTAAATATAACCTTTCTAATCCCTAAAACCATAGTATTCTTGAATACCAATCTCAATTTCCAGTATTCCTCGGTTACTTCACGTCCGTAATGTCACCTGAACGTGACCTACCGTAACACCATAATACCAATAATACCAAGTGTGATGTAGATGGTACAGTACATATTTTAATAATTACTAGCAACGCTTTGTCTCAACGTAACAGTTAAAGTAATAAAACAAATATTTAAAAAACATATTTGCAAATAATAAAGAGATATAAATATAATTTTCGAATTGTTTTCAACCCTTTTGTGGAACGTAACATTTAAAATATAAAAGTTAAAATTATATAACATATTTTTAAATAATAAATAGACCTAAATAAAATTTTCGAATTGTTTACAATCCTTTTACTGAAAGTAATAATTAAAACAGAAAATCTAAAATTTACTTAACATATGTTTATATAGTATAAAAATATAAATGTAATTTTTAAATTGTTAAAAACCCTTTTGCTGAACTTAATCTCTTTTTTAATTTAAATTATTTTTTTAATATAAAAGAAACATTAATATAATTTTTGAATTGGTTTCCGTGTTATTTACTACCTGCAAACCTCCAAATAAAATTAAATAAAATCAACAAAAGAACCCTCACCTCCAACATACACCTATCCCTACCCCTTCCCCCCTACACATTTCCTCTCCTCATCCTAAACCAACCCTTCAGTGATGCCTAATTGCCGGTAGTGTAGCCCTGTTCGGGACAGCTCTTACAAAGGCGTACTCGCGGCGTCGCTCATCGCAGTGGGGATGCTGAAAGGAAATTGCTTAGTTTCCGGTTCTCCGGGGTAAGGCCCAGCCCTATGTTTACCCTCTGACGTCAGCATGTACCCCGGTGGCGCCGCGGCTCAACTGCCGGGTGTGTAGCGTATAACGTAGCGCTGCGAGTGGCCGGATTGGGAAATAGTCTCGACGGTCAGGTACTTAAAAAGAGTTTTAAATGTATTCAATTGGTTGTATTGTATTAGTTTGGACACTAAACAAAAACAAGTCTACTTATTCATTTAACTTCAAAGTTCTCCTATACTCTTGATCTACACTGAAAGTAAGAGAGCTTACCTATACCTTTCATGGTTCCTCTATTGTGCATCCTATAAGATAGGGTGTATCCTGTGAAAACTTAAAACATATAGCCTACGAGTATTTATGAATTGGCCGGATAACGAAAATTATGAGGGCTTAACGATCTCAACCCCCTGATAAATTCAGTGTTTTAGTGACGTATTGAAGAAATAATCAATACAGAGCTCTAACGTACTACTCTAGTGTTAGACTAGACTTCTGAAGGCGGGTAGATCGGGTTTCTATCCCGGTCAAGTGCACTGATGGTATTTTTTCCTAAATGGTTTTACACTCTCCCTCCACGCAAATGCGGGTGCACTTCCTCTAAATTAGACTTTCCTAATCCCTAAAACATTAGTGTAATTAGTACATAGGCGTATAACCCAAACTAATAGTAAAACGCGGTGCTAAAAAAAAACAAAGCTCAGGTAGTTGAATGTTTTTAATTCTGTAGATGTTTAATTACATTAGATGGATAGATGAATAAATAGTTAGATAGATAGATAGATAGATAGATAGATAGATAGATAGATATAGATAGATGGATATAGATAGAGAGAGATATATTTAGATAGATAGATAGATAGATATAGGTAGATATATATAGATAAATATAGATAGATAGATATAGGTAGATAGATATAGATAGATGGATTGATAGATAGATAATATTAATCACGACTCCCTACTACCTGTTCAGGTTATACTAATAATATACGATAGTTACTTTAATGGGATAGGGGCGAAGAAGGAAATATTTTAGAGGTAATCTACTAGTATTTGCGTGGAAGAAGAGTGAATAATAATTTAGGGGAAAACACCCTCAGTAGACCTGACAAGGATTTGAACCCCAATCTTCCCGTCATTAGCAGACCAGGCTAACACGAGAGTGATACCTTAAACCATTCGGCCACTGAATAGGGTATATGGATGGATATAAAGATTTAAAGCATATATTTATCTATCTTCTTTTAATTTTATAACCTTATGTTTACATTTTAATAACAGTTTATTTCAGAAAATCATTTACATACAGTAATATATATTTTTAACTACATCCTTTAATATCAGTGCACTACTATTGGAGAGCTAAATTTAGTTATTATGGTAAATAAAATTAGGAGAATTAATTTTAAGGTGGGGTGTAAGGGACTGCGAGAAAAGGCAAGTGATTTTCCAGTTTTTTTTAGCAAAACATTTATTTGTCCAAAATAAATTAAATATTGCTCCAGTAGCAACGTTTAGTTTAATTTTCTTCACACGGTGATATCAACAATTGTTCAATATCTGTCAAGGGTTTCCTATAATTTAATGAATATTTTTTATCTTCATTTAAAAAGTGTGTCATCTAATACCACCATGCTCATGACAGATATTCAATAACTGTTGATATCAACATGTGAAGAAAATTAAACTTTGTTTCTACTGGAGCAATATTTTATTTATTTTAAGCAGTAATATGTTTTGCTATAAAAACTGCAAAAACATTGATATTTTCTCGCGTCCCCTATATCCCCAAATTAAGAGAATTCGCTTAAATTAAAACTATTTAGAATAATGTTCTAAAAAACTTGTAAAAACAGATGTGATCTTGTAAACCAATTCTTAGGGCTAACACTTGTCTGTGGAGTCCACACATTGACACTAACGTAATAGGGATTAGTAGGGTCAAATTTCGAGAAAATGCACACGCATTTGTGAGAAAGAAGATGTGAGAGCCCATTTAGGAAAAACAAACTTAGTACACCCAGTTTGTATCGAACCCCACCTTCCCTATCACCAGTGAACTAGACTAGACGATACTGACGCCTTAGTCTGTGTGTCCATTAATGTGGCTATTAACCTGCTTTGGTGGTCGTATGGTCTAGGGTGTCTCTCTCGTAATAGACTAGAGTGCCGATGACAGGTAAATTGGGTTTTGAATTCTGGTCAGGTGTAATGAGGAAAATGCGGGTACATTTCATCTAAATGCAACCTTCCTCATCCCTGACTCAGATTAGTTAGTACATATACGTATAACCTGAATAGGTGCTAGAAAAAACATATATGTCAGTTTTGGTTTATCTTGGTAACTGTTGAACAGAAGATAGCCCGCACTGGTGGCCACGTGGGCTAAGGTGTCAACCACGTCTGTACTGGTTCATCGTTGACAGGGAAATCTGGATTGTAATTCTTGACGGGTGTACTGAGGCAGATTTTTATATAAATGTTTTTTTAACACTCGCTTATTGCAAATGTCAGTACAATTTATCTATATTGGTCCTACCTCATCCCTACACCATAGGTAAAATATATTACTGGTCACAAAGCATGTAAGGGGGAAAAATCTTCAGATAGTCGCAAAAACTACATTAATCTTTTGTCTAGACTATTTTTAAGAAAATAAAAAAATCCTTCCTTAAAAAACAACAACAGCAGCAGAGTCATAAATTTGAAAAAAACCCATTACATCGCCGAGGGCAAGCTCCGTGAACTGACATTAATTTGTTCCTTAAAGGGACCTTGCGTGTTTCTATGAGTCGATTCATCTCTTCGCGGCCGCAATTTCTTTTCGCCTTGCAATAACACGCCTTCTTGGAACTCACGATAACTTTTAAAATTCCTTGAGCCCTCCTTACTGTGATTAATAAACCTGATAATTATCGTTTGATAATACTCGATTTAACTGTCAGATAGAATGGCTCTCACATGATTAAAGTAAGTTAGTGATATTTTCTGAGGCATAGGTTTGTAATCTGTGAATATTCTGGGGAGATTTCAACAAACATTGGCAAACGTGAGTAAATTTAATACGTATTATAGTACAATATATATATATATAATTTCCTAACGTATGTGTGTGTGTGTTTGTGTCTTTCTGCACCCTCCAGAAGTCCTTAGATAACTTAGAAAAGCTGAAGCTTTTTACACAATGTATGTATATATATATATATATATACACACATACATACACAAGGAAGGGAAGAAACACTCATAAGAAAGATATACAAGTTTTAAGAATTAATAGCCAGAGCTATTATTTATGCTTATTAGTGGGAATTACTCCATCTAGATANGAAACAGACTCTCAACCTTACGGGGGTTTCGCTGCGCTCCTTTTGCCAGCTTGAGTCCTTCAACGCTAGGCTTCGCTAGTGTCACTGCTGGGTGATGATAGAACTAACCACAGCGATCCTAGTGTTGAAGGACTCAAGCTGCCAAAAGAAGCGCAACCATTTTAACCTGGAGTTTGAGTGTCTGGGTATATTATCTGTCTGTGACCACTAATAAAGCCGGATTTTCCAATTTTTGCCATTTTTTATCTGATTAAAAATAATTAAAGCATTTTATGATTTAAAAAAAACCAAGTGAGGAGTTTGTTTACTTATATAAGTGTTTTTATTATTATTGTTTATATGGGAAATTTTTAACGTGCATTTTCTAAACTGAATGAATTAATGTTATAATAAATGGATCATAAGAAAGAATGTTAACATTTAGATACTATTTGTATTTTATATTATTATATTATATTTATCTTTCCTCTTATATTCATAAATATTTTCCAATATTCGGATTAGGATTCGAAATTCGAGGGAAAATTTGAGATTCATATTTGTAAAATAGTGGATTCGACCCAACTCTAATTTTTACTGGAAAATTCCATGAATTATTTGGACTAAAAATGATTTAATATAAAAACTGCAAAAACACCGAATTTTCCTCGCGTTCTCTAGACTCCCGCCTTAACTGGTCACTTGAAATTGTCAGATATCTATCCCAAGTTAAACTATCTTTAAATAAAAATAACCTGTCTTCGTGGTGTAGTGATCAGTTCACCTGACTACGAACCTAGAGGTCTTGGATTTGAATCTCAGTTGTTCCATGAGTATCTTTCCCAAAAAGAGGAATTATACCAGAAGTCACAAGGGTTTGGTTAATTAGGCTTAAGTTAGGTTTAAGATCAATCCAGGCTCCACAACTTCATAATCACTATCATCACACCATCTCATTGCTGATATAACCATAGGTGTACCCTGGGTAACGTTCTGTGCCACCAGAACGATAAAAGTCGACACACACAGGTGACCGAATTAGATATTATCTCTCCAGGCCATACGCTAAAAAAAACTTATTTTATGTAGTTTTATGTTTTTTAATCATAAACACGTATAAGCACGTATATCTGTGTATCTGTGTATTTTCCTATGTTTCCAAACTCTATGGACACCCTGTATTCTCAGACATGTTGACACAGATTACTAGGGGGGCACTTGTACCGAACCCTGAGCTAAAAAGAGCCTCGCAACCTTAAAATGTAGTGCTTGTTTGATACTGTTTGAACGAATAAATCTGTTACAGTCATAAAATTATGGTAGAATACAATCAAATATAAATTCATGTATTTTTGATTAAATATCCAATAAACGTGTTTGAATGGTCAAATGTTCTGAGAAATTACTATCTTAATGGACTGTATGCTGATAACGGGTAGATCGGGGTTCGAATTGCTGTTGAATGTACTGAGAATATATTTTCTCTAAAACTGGTTTCCACTATCCCTCCCACACAAATGTGGTTTCACTTCCTCAATATTCACCCGTTCTCCTCCCTAGCAAATGGTAAGCATTCGTAAAACCCGAATGAGTAGTAATAAGCGATGTTAAAAAAATAGTAATAATAATATTAGGGCAAGTTTATAATATGACACCGGTTTCTAAATCGTAAAATTGATTTCAATGACGTTGTAAAAGACTTTGCTCTCGGCAAATCTCGTTGATATTTATTTAAAAGTTTCCAAAAATCTTAAGATAAAAGGAAGGGAAGAAGTTATGATAATTTTTCATACATTTATTATTTTATTGAAGGAGCTAGGGTAAGGGGGGCGTTCCCAACTTCTATTTGTTTGTTTTTTGGACATTTTTAAATTATTTTCTTTTGTTTGTCCGATATCCCCTCCCCTATTATTATCAATTTGCGTCACATTAGGGGTGCGGTTTAATTATATCATACAAAATATAACTGGAGCACAAATGTTAGGTCTCATCTAGGGCGTATAAAAGCCTCGAGCCTGCCCTGGCTGAATCAATATAGTTTATTTTTAATCATCGCGTCTTACTACCTGTTCAGGTTATGTATATATGTACATATAGATATGATAATTACTCTAATAAGATAAGGATGAGGAAAGAATCACTTTAGAGGCAATATACCTTAATTTGCTTGGAAGGAGAGTGGTAAACCATTTAGGAAAAACCACCCTCAGTAGAATCAACCTATATTCGAACCGTAATCTCCCCGTTATTGAAAGTGCAATCTATGGCGAGAGTGACGCCTTAGACCCCATGGCCATCGAAGTGGTTGCCTGTGTGGTTGAATGACACACCGACAAGATGGAGATAATTGAAATCTCAACTCGATGCGTAAAGCCGGACAAGCGTGACTCAAATCCCTGCCCAGGTGTTATTTTTTCTAGATTGCAAAAGAGTTGAAATATTTTGTATTTGTCGTTGACATGGAAATAAATCATTATTAAATTCTATTGAGGTTGTCATTTGAACTAATTATGAAGTATAGACCACCATGCTTCAGAGGATTCCAGAAATGAGATTATTAAATTGAATTAATGAATAATAAATAAAAAACTTGTTATATCGTAACACTTTGTTTTTAACGAATCTTCGTGCGAATTAATTGAAAATAACAAACACAAAGACTTATTTAGTTTTGTTAGAAGGCTTGGGATCGTTTTTATCGATACAGAAATATAACTGGTCACTAGAATGCCCTGTACACTCCAAGATACATTCAATTAGCTCTCTATTTAGAGGTGTGTAGAATTATATAGTAACATAAATAAATATATAACCTATACATTACTTTATGTATTTATATAACAAATACTAACATTTTTTAAAACAAAATGACACGGAAGTAACAAGATCTCAAATTTATATTTTAATTAATTTGTGTAAAAAAAAGACAGACCCCTTCATAAATTAACTTACTTATAACCCCGTATGCCACACACCTCATAAATTAATATCGACTATGGGGAGAACTTTTCATATCTACTCCTTGTTAGAATATTATTTAAAACTCCTCTGAATATATGGGCGGAATTTGGTGATCAATCCAGGCTATTTTGAGGCTTTGACACGTTCATACTCTTGTTTTATATGATACGCTAATGGAGTGACTAATTTATTGGTGTTATATCGACACTTCACCATTAACCATAGAGGACTTAGGAGGCCAGTCATGATGGGGTAGTATGTTTCATTAAAAATATGATAATAATTATGTAATTTTGAAACATAAATTTTAAACTAGTTTGGACGGATTACCTTTAATGTTTTTTTATCATTTTATCTTACTACGTGTTTGGTTTTTTACACATATGTACTAACTACTCTACTGTGTTAGAGATGATGAGTATTGAATTCAGAGGACGTATATTCGCATTCTAATGGAAAGAGATTGGAAAATAATTTAAGAAAAACCCCCCTTAGTGCACCCGACCGGTTTTTCTAACCCCTATCTACACGTCATTGGCAGTCCAATCTATTGTGAGAGTGATGCCTTAAACATCCAGCCGCGAGATAGATCTGACCCACAGCCTTCTGGTTAAAATGGGTGCGCTCTATGTGAGAGCTTAAGTCATTCAACACTAGGTGCCATCAAGAGTCATTGTAAAAAAAAAGCTCATTTTAAACATAGTTTCACCAGAGATAGGGCACCAACAAATATCTATCTCAAGTCAATCGGCAGGCTTTCATAGAGCTAGGTTCAGGTAGTGACCCAGCCCCCTCTTCACATAAAATTACCTCCTAAAGAGATTACGCAGGCCACCCATTACAGTGGTCCCTTAGTGACGAACATGTTAAAAGTGAGTTGTTTAACAAGTGCACATTTGGAAGTGATTTTATCACTGAGTATTGACACTAGAGAACCCCAGTGTTGATGGACTCAACTAAACTTTCTCAAGTCTGAGTATCTGGTGTAGGCCTACACCTTGTCTGTGTCTCAGGCAGTTATAACTACTGGCTAGCTCAGTGGTAAGAGCATTGGCGTACTAAGCCAAAGGTCCCGCGTTCAATTCCCGTGTCCAGGTGTCATTTTTAAATTTAATGATTATGATATCTTTATGTGGCTATAAATGTACTTAACAACTATAACATTTTGAATGTCATCATAATGTATTATTATTATTATTATTATATATTGTGAACTATCAATAAAGGTAAGTGTAATCTAATGTTTGAGGTGTCGTTTTGTGCAGGAGATGCGTGCCATCCTTACGAGCCCTTCAAATGCCCAGGAGACGGGATCTGTATCTCAATCCAGTATCTATGCGATGGGGCCCCCGACTGTCCTGATGGGTATGATGAAGATTCACGTCTCTGTACCGCAGGTAACGTCTTGCATGATGGGTAATTTGCGTCAGTACGTGGTGGTAATGGAGCTACGACCCTCTGATATAGATTATAATTTACAACTTTGGATTAGATTACTCATAAGAAATTGGCTTAAGCTGCATTTTTTATTTTCTTGGTATCAATTTTATTTTTTCTTGTATTGATCAAATAAGTTTTAGTAAAATTAAATACATAATAAAAATTACACCCCGACAGGGGAATTAAACCTAGGAGCTTATCCGGTGTTCAGAATTCATTTTTAAATTATTTTTAATCTAATTGAAATATTTTCGCTCCCATGCTAACTTCCACCTATATGTGAAACAGTAATATAAATAAATGTTGACTTGATCATTAAAGTTTTATTTATACGTGTACAGCGAATAAAAATGCAGCAAATAGCTAATACCGTAAAATTTACAAATATTGTTTAGCAAATTGTGGTGCATCTAAAAAAATACTTTTTTTTAACGTATATTGAATTACTATTGATATATATATATATATAATAGCTATAGAAAGATTCTGTTTATAATTATATTTGTTTTTTACCAAGATGTACCAACTTTGCAAAGCATTAAAACTTAGAAGTGTCAGTAACCAATCATATCAAATGCTATATAGTTTTCGCTATATAGTATTCATTTTTATACCTTGAATATGAAATAAACAAATGATATGAATAATATTTCTTTAAATTAAATTGAATATACAATTGCACTACAAAAATATTCTAATTGAAATGAATTTTTAATTTTAAAAAAATTGTCTCCATGATTTTAATACGGTTGATATATTTTATTTCACTTTGATATTTTTCAAATCAAAGAATTTTAACTACTGAAATCAAATTACTATGATTATTTTTGGTTGATATCATTCTCATTTTCAAGGTAAAATGAATAAGGCAAAAAAAAATAGTATGCTACAGAATGTTCCGAATAAAACCGGCCCCAAACGCACAGTATTTCAAAGTCTATGTTCGAAATGTGCGCCACCAGCCGCTTTGCTTAGTTTCTTTCGCCGAATGGCAAACATTTATTTATTGAAATTATGTATAACGGCTGTGGCGTATATTTCGAACACAGACTTTGAAAAAGTGTGCGTTTAGGGTTTATTTTTATTTGGGACATCCTATAGTTCAAATCGACCTGGTTTTAATTTGTATATGTGAATAATCTGTTGATTAAATAATACATTGCTTACCAATTGTTGAAAAATATGGTAACATAAATCTCCTAGGAAACATTAATTTATTTTAATGCTATTTGAAATTTGAAAATTAAAATATTTTGATTTGAGATTTTAATTTGTATAGTTTAATCATAAATATTAATTAAGTATTCAAAATACTTATCACTTTTTACCATAGAACAAAGTTGCCCTACTCATTTTTTTTTTCATAATTTAAGCTAGGCTATGTCATTATACAAAAAGAGTGTAGGTGTTTTTAATGATATGAGATATTTACACTTGAAATCATTTGTATGCTGTTCATTATGTATCGAAGCTTTGATCAAAAAAAATGGCCCAACGTATATTTGTTTTTTAATTTTATTCGTATTGTCTGTTTTTAATGGAAATGTGTATTTGTTTTTCCCTTTACCTTTCATTGCCCAATCCACTCCTACGATTTATTAAAGAAAGGTTATGTAATAATATTAAAAAAACTACGCCCATAGAACATTTTGCCGTGCAAATTAGTTTTTACTTTCATTTGCCTATTGAAACAAAAAAGCAGTGGTAGGCCTATACCATTTTTATTACTTGCTCTCTAGACTGAAAACAATCAAGTAAAACGCATTTAAAAATTAATTACAACATTTCACGGAGTAAAAAAGTTATTAAATTAAATAAACGGAATAAAGTTAAAAACAGATTGTAAAATTTCTACGTAGAGCTTACAGCATCTACTTTAAATCTTTGTTTAGAAGAATTTAATTAACCATAAAAGTCGTCGTTTCATATTTCAATAAAACCTGGAAATGAGCTGTCGCTCACTAAAGAATTTCCTCCGACATATTTCCTCTATGAATGCCGCAGTTCTTTTAAAAGTCGAACTTCCCCATTCCACTATATCTCAACCAACAAAACGCGTTGTGTACTTTTTTTCCCCCACGTCAGTGAATATGGATGGTGCGCGCACACCCACATACGTGTATATATACATATATATATATATATATAAAATACATGGTACAACGCAACACCACTGAATATTTGATGTGTGAAATCAATAACCGCCTTCTCGCTTCAGCTGATTTTTTAGCTTCGCTTTCATCTAGTTCAGAGGTGCATAACCTGGGTTCCGTTAACTTAGATAAAAAAAAACATATTTATTATATTATTATTATTATTATTATTATTATTATTATTATTATTATTATTATTATTAGCACCGCGTCTTACTACCCGTTCGGATCATACGCACACATATTTATTTATATGTATTCTCTTGTTATTTAATGCGTTAGTAATGAAGCAAATATATAAATATATTACAGATTTTTATATATATTATATTTTTATACCCGATTGTTTGGTCAAATGGTCTAAGACATCACTCTCGCAATAGCCTTGACTGCCTATGATGGGGATATAGGGGTTCAAATCCCGGTAAGATATACTGAGGTTGGTTTCTCCTAAATGGTTCTCCCCGCAAATGCAGTTATTATTCCGCTAAATTCCACCTTACTCATTCCTTAAACATTTGCGTGGGTTTTTTTTCGTTTTTTTTGTGTTTTTTTTTAGCGTATTGCAACTTTGACCGGGAGAGATACAACATCTAGTTCGGTCGATGTGTGTAGACTTTTAGCCGCTCTAGTGGCACAGAACTCTGCCCAGGGTACACCTATGGAGGTTGTCCACATGTACCCACAATGAGATGATGAATGTGATGATAGTGATCATGGAAATGTGGAACCAGGGATGTTTTTAAACCTAGCTCAAGCCCATTAACCGGACCCTTGGAGACCGTTGGGATAGTTTCCCTTCCGGGAAAAATACCCATGGTACCAGCCGGGAATTGAGCCTGGGAACCCTAGGTTCGAAGCCAGGTGCACCGATCAGTGGGGCGATATGCGTAATTTGTGTATGAACGTATGACCCGAATGGGCAGTGACATTAGGTGACCAAAAATAATGTCATAGATTTATTGCAATATAATTGGTTTCCTTTCTAATCCTTAATTTAATTTGATGCATTTAAAAACATTATTTTGAAAAGGGGTTACATATGCTTCACCGTAATGACAAAGGGATATTTCTATGGCACAAAAAAAAAGGGTTAAGAACTTTTGACCTAAAATGTCATTTTAATATAAGAGATGATAAAAGTATTTTAGCTTGTGAAATTATATTCGTTGCTACAGAAAACCTTGGTCATTTCGGAATACCTTAAAAAGTTTTATAGCTATACATTCAAAATTAATTCAGTGTTTTTATAGTTTTTTATTCGTTTTAGAAAATTCAATAAGAATTAGCTTAGTATAATCTTTAAATCAAAGAAATATAATTGTAGCACAAAAATATCAAAATAATGATTTACTAAACTTTAACATATTTCAACTACATAAGTGTATTTAAATCATGGAAAATTAAAAGCTATAAATTAATGTTCTCTAATCGTGTATTGATTTATTTATTTAATTAATTAACAACAAGGGTTATTTATGCAAATTACTACGCTACGAATTGAGAGCTTTCAGTAATGTTTGTAAATAAACTAACACTTTTGTGGTGTGTAGATATATCACAATTTGCATTAATCATTTTATCTAATTTGTGTGCACAATGTAGATTAGTGTTTCACAGTAGACTAGTTTATATACTAGCAGTAGAACTTTTGCTTCACTGGGTTATGCATTTATACATTGACAACAATATATATTTAGCCATATATTTAAATAGCTGCGGCTAGATTCTTATTTGCAAATCGTGTATTTTCAGTATCTATTTCCACCCCAAAAGAAACAAGGCGAAAATTTTCATCGTACGTTTGGATATCAATTTTTTTTAAATTATTATTTCATCTTTAAAACAATCAATAACATACAAACAACAAAGTATCGTCAACTTCAACTATCTAAAATAAACATTTTATGTTTATATAATTAAATACACTGATTAAATCTAAAATGATAGTAAGGTGTTTGTATGAAAAAAGTATCAGTTATTGGATTTATTATATATAAAGTTTTATCATCAAACCATATAATTATATATATCATGCCTATTATTTTTTATACTAAAACTTTGTCACCAAATTATATTATTACATTGAGTTATTTGATAATAATATTTAATGCTATATATATTTTGGTGACCTGATGGTGTAGAGGTAAGGTGTCAGACTTCTGTGCTGGGGGTTCGGGGTTCAATCCTCGGTCCCGGAACAGATTATCTGATTGCCAAAACCTTCCTTCACCTCTGACAAGACGTGTATTAACTACAATTTGTTAATGTGAGAAATGCCAGGCCTCCACCGTGGTTCGGATCCCACGTTAAACTGTAGGTCCTCCATTTATTCTTACAATCACAATCACCCTACCACTACACATTAGCATGTGTACAACCCGAACGGGTAGCAAGACGCGCTGCTAATAATAATATATTCAAGTTTTGTATGGCAAAATTATAGGTTACCAATATAAATATAAACATCTATATAAATACGATAACATAATATGAAAACCTATTATATATATTTATCTATACATATAAATCACATAACCTTTTATTTGTCATAAAACTTTTTTGTAATAATAGGTTAACATAACATATTGTTCATATAAAAACTTTAGTGTCAAATTATGTTTGTTGGATTAAATTAATATTTCTTTATACAATTAAGAACATATTTAAAACTTAAAGCTACATGTCAAAAAGTTATGCGAATAAAATATTGATTTGACCCGCCTCGGTAGCGTAACTAGCTAACGCGCTAGTTTCATGTTGAGCTAGACTGCCGAGGATAGGGAGATTGAGGTTCGAATCTCGGTTGGGTGAACCGGGGGTGGTTTTTCCTAAAGGGTTTTCCACTCTGTCTTCACGCAAGCGCGGGTTCACTTCCTAAATATTCAAACTTCCCAATTCCTATCTCATTAGTGTAATTATTAGTAATTAAACGTTTAAACCGAACGGGTAGTATGATGCGTTGCTAAATTAAATTAATAAATATTGATTTGTGTAGACTAAATTGCTATAAGATTAATGCACTGATTTCTTCAGAGAAAAATTATATGACTTTGATCTCACGAACTAAATTAATTTTATTAATTATCCGCCATATTTTATTTGCTTCAACATTTTTTCATATATTATTATATTTCTACCCCCACCTCCCCCCTCTCTCTCTCTCACCCCTTGCACTTTGCACCGCATTACCCCTCATCCCGTGGCACCCCTCCTACCCCTGGTGAGAGCTGCTCAACACCTCCCCGCGGTTCTCACTGGGCAGGGTGGTACCAACTGCACACACACACATTTACCACGAAAACAAAAAGCATGGTTGGCAAACTGTAGTTGTAACGTAACCTAGCACACAAACACATCAGCCGCCAACGAACAGATCAAATATTTACTTTTATTTGTGGAAATGTTTGTACTACAGTGTAGTCCTTTAAAGTTTTTGTTGTCCTATTTTGGAAAGCTTAAATTTAATAAACTAATGTTGGTATTTTAAAAATATTACAACACAGTGAAAATAATTATGTTTTGCGAGCGATAGATATGTTAATTATAATCTTTAAAATACAAAATATTATAACTCTGATAACTTAATAATTCAACATTATTATAAATTATTTAATTATTAGCTAATTATTAATAGATTAACTTGAAATTAAATTTAGTGTGCGATTAATAGTCATAGTTAACAAATTTGTAAAATAAAATGCATTCCACACGAATATAACTAAATTAGCTATTTCTATAATATTTCATCTTATTTTTTAGAACAGAACCCTTAATATATTAACAAAAAACATAGGTCCAAAGATAAAATAAAACCATTTTACCCGACATTTTAATGCTAAGTTACGTTACATTTAGCTATTTAGTTTATAATCTAGGCTTTCTATGCATGACTCATCTTTCTTTAGTAATCAGAATATATCACACATATTTCAATTTTAAGCACTTTCAAATGCTACATGTATGCAAATCAAATTTATGTTTATCAGTGTAGTTAGTTTTCAATCACATCATATTTAGATATGTTAAAATGAAAGTGTATCACCCTGGCAAAGATTGAGCGACCCTTTCCTTATTTTCCACCTGGTTTATATTTAAAATACTTTTTTTTAATATAAATGTATCTATGTACTTACGAAGTTGAAAAACTGATAAATAACCAAACCACTTATTAATACAATACAATACAATATAACTAAAAAAGGAACTAACAACGGAAATAATCAAATATTAAGGGAGTTGATGAAAACGGTTTTAATTTATTATTCAAGTAGTTTTAAACTATTTACTGTGTAAGTTACACCAAAAAATATAAAAATAATATTTGACTAATACAAGTAAATAAAGCTTTTTATTTTTTATATTAAAACTGAACCAAAACTTTTTTATTCTTACTTTATACTTTATTTTTAAAATTCATCAATATGTTATCTCTAAACCTTAATGAATCAGTGAAATTAATTTAGTTTTAACCAAAAATGGCTAATGCAAAAAAACATAGACTTTTTTTTAACTTACTGAATAAATAGCTTGTATAATAGGGATCGTTTCAGATATTGTTATCATAAAGATAAAACTTAAGTAAGTACTTATTCAAAGAAGAATAATTTCACTTTGGTATCTTCAATATCAAGCTCTAATTATATTAATTTATCTAAACATAATAACAATAATAATATTAAAATAGCCAATCATATAATAAAACCAAGTAAATAAATGTTAGTAAACATTATCTTGTTAGTATTAATTTATCAATATATCATAGAATTATTTACACATAGGCCTAATACAGCTTTGTATAAAATAAATCTTTAAAAAAATCTTACTCAAAAAAACTCATCCCCGTTTTGTATTCAGGTGAAAAATAAAAACAATATTTGTCATATTTCACCTTCTAGGGTAATTGTGGCACTTTTTTTTTATCAGTGTGTATGTATGCATGTCCAAATCTTTTGTAGTTCCTTTAGCAGTAGATGCGATTCACCCAGCATCTGCCCTACGCATGAGGTTGGTCCTGCATGGTAGTTGACTCGGGACACTTCTTTGCGTGGTCTTCGCACGTCACTTTTAGTTGACCCGCCACCCGGTAAGTGCGCACTTAATACTCAAGAACACACGCGTGGTTATTTCCGAATTTGCCCAGTGCAACTCTACTATTAAGATGGCTTGTTTCAAAACAAGTAGCTATCATGAAAACATGTACGTAATTTGGTAATGACGTAGCTTTTAGTTGTTTTTTTTTTAATAATATTAGAGTACACGCCGTTTACTATGAAAAGTAGTAAGTCTTACCTTTACAGGTTACACTATGACCCAATCTTATAAGCTGTACCATGGTCACCCACTTTGGTAACCACGTGGTCTAACGCGCTACTCTTGCATGAGACTAAACTGCCGATGACGGGTAAATCGGGGTTCAAATCTCGGTCGGGTGCACTGAAGGTGGTTTTTCCAAAATGGTTCCCTACTTTCCCTCCAAGCAAATGCGGGTGCACGTCCTATAAAGATAGCCTCCCTAATCCCTAAAACCATTAGCGTAATAAATACATAAGCGTATAACCCGAACGGTTAGTAAGACGCGGTGCTAACAATTATATGTGGGACAATGCAAAGTAAGCTACCTTACATGGTAAAGTAAGCTTCAGAATACTAATTAAACTTGTGATTTAGCCATACACAAACCATTTTATGAAAATAATTTTATCTTGGTTAATTGCATCAACTATTCACAAACCCCGTTTCGGTGGCCGCGTTGTCTAAGTCGTAAATCTCGTGTTAAACTAAACTGCCTATGACAGGGAGAATGGGGCTTAAATCCCAGTCGGGTGTATTGTGGGTGTGTTTTTCTAAACTGTTTTCCACTCTCCCTCCACGCAAATGAGAGTACACTTGCTCTGAATTCAACTTTCTTGACCCCCTAGCTCATCAACGTAATTATTACATATGCGTATAGCCTGAACAGGTAGTAAGACACGGTTCTAAGAAAAAAAATTATAAATACTATTCACAAGCAAAGATGAAAACATTGAACATGTGAATGCACGTCATACTCGTATATTTCGTAGCGGATAATATTTTGATTATTTCGTGATAGCTGCTGTCATTATTTAATTTCAAGTTTATTTACTGAATTAAATACGAAAACATGACCAGTGTGTTCGGGTAATAATACTCTTTTATTGCCTCACTTTATCGCTTTGAAGCTGCAAGGGCTAGTAGTAGCTACGAGGATTTTTCTAATTGGCCAAAATTACCTAGCGGGGCCATGGTTATCGTATTTTTGTAGCTAAGAGTGATTTTTTCTTCCATTTTTTCAAAAACAAATTCTGAATCTTTTCTATTTTTACTGTTTCCTCCATTTATGTTTGGATTGATTCGTTAATAACCTTATTAAAATTAGACCTATTTAATATTTAAAATAATGAAAGGACTCGACCTAACTTGGTAAAATATATAAGACCCACCCCTTATAAAAATAGACATGGCTCACCCCTAATTAAATATAAACGACCCACCCCTCATAAAAAAGACATGACCAACCCCTAAGGAAGAAGACACGACCTACCCCTAAGGAAATAGATATGACCCGCCCCTAGTGAAATAGATACGATATGTTTATCCCTAATGAAATAGACATGACCTATCCTTGATAAAAAAAGATATGACCCAACTCTAACTAAACAGATACGACCCCTCTCCCCCAATAAAATAGACACAACTAATTCTAAAGGAAAAGGAACAACGCATTCATATTGAAATATACACGGCTATCCCCTAATAAAACAGACATTACCCATTTATAATAATAAAGTAGAAATTACTTATCCCCAGTGAAATAGTTAACAAAACTAGAAAAGGTCTGAAATGTATTTTCTTTTTGAAACGTTTCTCGTGATGGAAATACTTGTTTGGCAGTTACTAACGATAGATGAGATATAATAATCTTTCGTGTCTGGGCTACATCACTCGTAGCCCAGTAGTGGAAAAATTAGCCAGTACTAATGCCCAGGGATGCCCTAATGTACTAATTGCACCTCATTTCTGTGGAGGTTCTTTCCATTTCCAGATGGAATGAGGTGAGGGTGATAGTGAGTATGAGGGTGTGGAACCAGTGGAAACACTCATAATTAACTTAAGCCTAACTAATCAAAACCTTGGGGACCATTGGGGTGATTTCCCTTTCGGGAAAAAAATAGCCAAGGTATCAGCTGGGAATCGAACCCCAGGACCCCTAGGTCCGTAGCCAAATGCAGTTACCAATACACCTCGGGACCGGTTGATAGAAGATATAACATTGTGGTTTAGTTATACTCCTATAGTCAGCGAATGATGCTACATCAATTAATATACTAAATATATCATCGCGTCTCCAAAAAGTTTTAAGGAAACATTATTTAAGCGAAGTAAACTATTCATCCAGCGGATGATCGCGTGAAATGTTATAATTAATAGTTTACGTTCGATACTAGTTTCCTAAGAGTACTTAAGATAACATTAATATTCATCATCTTTTCCCACCCTGAAAATGAGCCCTCTTTGTCTTCAAGATAAATAACTTTTGAAACTAGGTGGGCGAGACTATATATGCCAGTAAATATAGGCAGCAAAATATTCAGAGGTTCTTATTTTCACCAAGTAGTGAAATAAGATTAAAATCTTCTTTGAATTTGAAATTGCTTTCGAACAATTATACTTTCATTAATTTGATTAAAGACAAAATATAATTAATGTAGGTATTAATGTATTTTATTTGAGTCATGGTGGCTAGACAGTTGATTGAGGAATGATTGGTTTTATTCTAGAACGTGTAAACCTGTCTCCTACATAGATTAAGGGGAATAAATCTGTGGTAATTTAAAGATTAAAAATATTATACTACTATATGGTCACTCGTTCTTTGGATGAAATGTTTTATAGTACGTATCCAATATTAAAAATAGAAGTTAATATCCTATATTAAATAAATTGTATTTGTGCTGTTAAATTATACACAGAAAATAGACAAACAGCTGTTAAATATTTTTTTAGAAATTATAATTCTATTAATATTACTGGTAACGAACCAGCTTCTAGTTTATTTATAGCAGCCATTTTCTTTCAATGTTGCCAACATATCTAAACTATATCTAAAAACCTTTCAATGTTTGTCCAATTAAAATCCAATGTGCGAAAGCTTAGAAAAGACCCAAAATGTAGTGTTTTTAGCCTTCATATTGAGAGAAAATAATTGACGTAAATTTAACTATCCTTTATGTTAACTGAAAATCTAAGTTATGTCCATGAAAAATTTCAGCGCAATCGGTTTAGGGGTTTTGGCGTGAACAAGTAACAGATAGACAAGAACTCTTTTTTTATATATTAGTAGGATTAAAATGTATTTTTTGTAGTTCATTTTTATTTTCATTGCATTAAAACCAATGAGAAAAGTGTAAATATAAGTACTTTAAATCAAACTGATTTAATAAAGAAATCTTTGTGTGAATAATTGTGTGAACCTGTCAAGCAATTTGGGCTTTGGAAGGCAGTCTTAAAAGTAAACTATTATCAACTCTCGCACTTTTAATACAGCGATAATAGTGTAATAAATCATTGTAATAAATCATTAAGTGAAATCAAAATTAAATTGTACGATCTAAGCCCTAAAACATCACATTCGTGTTAGATTGAACTGCCGGTGAGAGAAAGATCGGGGTTCAAATCCTTGTCGAGTATGCAGAGGTTTTTTTCAAAATTATTTTCCACTTTCCCTCAACGCAAATGTGGGTGCGTTCCTTCAAAATTTAACGTAGCGTAATTAGTACATATGCGTATAACCTGAAAAAATTATCAGGAAAAGGAAAAAACTATTGAAGCATAAACATTGTTATGGTTAGTTTCGTAATCCAATGAGTTGTAAAAAAATTTTTAACCAAAGAGAAACATTTTTCTTTAAATACCAAACAGAGAATATTCGCCCTTAAGGTGGGAGTGTAAGGAACACGAGTTAAGGACAATATTTTTGTAGTTTTTATATCAAAACTTTTTTTGCTCAAAATAAATAAAATCATACTTAAATAGAAAAAATAGAGTTTAATCTTCTTCACAAGGTGATATCAACATTTCTTGAATACCTGTCGAGGGTTTTCTAGAATTTAATGACATTCAGCTTTTAATCTACGTTTAAAAAGTTTCTCATCTAATGCCACCATGCTCTTGACAAATATTCAAAAACTGTTGATAGCACCGTGTGAATAAAATTAATCTCTATGTTTCTACGGGAACAATGTTTTATTTATTTTGTTCAAAACCATCTCGTTACAAAAAACTGTAAAAGCACTTCCCTTAACTCGCGTTCTCTACACTCACATCTCAAACTTAACCCATACAAACTCTCTAACAAATACAAAAAGTAATAACTTTTAATTGGAAAACACAAAAGTTTTCCTATATAAATGTTACCACTAGCTCTCTTACTACTTATTCCTAACACTTTATGTAATTAAGCCAGTAACAAGGTGCATCCCAATTCAGTTGAATACATGGGGGTGAGGGGTTCAGATGTAACCAAGTAGAACAAACCAAATTGACTAAGTTTTGACAAACTACAGATTTTGCTCTCTCTAATATTAATATTACTAAAATTATTATCTTTTATTATATGATATGTATTATTAATATTATTTTGCCTTTTTGTTTATAACATGATTGTTTAAGATTTTTAATACTAAAAGATCATGTATGACTCGATGTGTGGATGTTGTTGAAACGAAAGGAGTATGCAAGGATAGGTTAGTATGGAGAAAGTTAGTGAGTTTGGATTAAGTACGAAGTTGTTAATTTAATTAATTTTAGCACCGCGTCTTACTAACCGTTCGGGTTATACGCTTAAGTACTAATTACACTAATGGATTAGGAAGGTTGAATTTAGAGGAAGTGAACCCGCATTTGCGTGGAGGGAGAGTGAAAAACCATTTAGGAAAAACCATCCCCAGTTCACCCGACCGAGATTCGAACCTCGATCTCCCCGTCCTCAGTGGTCTGACTAAACACGACTGGCGCGTTAGCCAACTACGCCACCGAGGCGGGTACGAAGTTGTTACTCCGTAATTATGTACGTATGTATGTATGTATGTATGTATGTATGTATGTATGTATGTATGTATGTATGTATGTATGTATGTATGTATGTATGTAGTATGTATTTGTGTATGTATGTGTGTATGTGTATGTGTATGTATGTATGTATGTATGTATGTATGTATGTATGTATGTATGTATGTATTTGTGTGTGTATGTGTGTATGTATGTATGTACGTATGTATGTATGTATGTATATATGTATGTATGTATTTATTTATTTATTTATGTATGTATGTATGTATGTATGTATGTATGTATGTGTGTATGTGTGTATGTGTATGTGTATGGTTCTGTATGTGTGTATGTATGTGTGTGTATGCCCTCTCGGGGCTCTTGAAATCCTAATATATTTTCTATCAGTAACTCTTACAAACTCAGCCTTCTGGACCGTTGTACAAACAGCGCTAACTCTAGATTTTCAAAATGTTATTTTTATCATAAAATAAGGACCATAATTAAAGAGTTATTTAAGGAACAGCCTATTATTTTTATTTTTTTAGCACCACGTATTAAAACCCGTTTGGGTTATATGGCTGTATACTAATTTTACTAATGACGTCAGGAATTATAAAGGCTTAATTTAGAGGAAATGCACCCGTACTTGCGATGAGGGAGAGAGTAAAATCATTTAGGGAAAAAAACCTTCAGTGCAACCGACCGGGATCGAACCCCGATATTCCCGTCCTTGGCACATCATATTAATCAATTAATTACCCACTCACCCACATGCTCTAACGCGCTACTCTAGTGTTAGATTAGACTGCCGATAGCGGGAAGATAAAGGTTCAAATCTCGCCGGGTGTACAGAAGTTTGTTTTTCCAATATGGTTTTCCACTCTTCCTCCACGCAAGGGCGGGTGTACTTCCTATAAATATAACCTTACTCATACTTAAAACCATTAGCGTAATTAGTACATAAGCGTACAACTCAAACGGATAGTAAGACGCGGTGCTAAAAAGAACCTCATTTAATTACAATTTTTTTTATTAACGACTGTCTACCGAATTATTTCCTGTTAATAATATATTTTCCTGATTTTCCTTTTTTATATTATGGTTTAGTTATTAAATTTGTTTTACTGTAATCTCTAGTATACAAATATAATGACTTGTATTTATTAATTTTTGGGACATACGTATTTGTATTTTTTCAATACTAACCTGTTGGACTATCTGTTGACTAGTATTATAATAAAGATTTTTTTAAACAAAAAATAATCTAACTGCACCAGTGGTCACATGGTCTAAGTCGCCAAACCTAAAATCGACTATATTGTGGAAATGTTTGAGTTTCGATCTGAGTGCAATCTTGGTAGGGGAAAGGAGGGCGGAGGTAACTTAGGCCCTCTCCCCTCTAATCCAAGTGTGTTTCATCTTTTAAAAATTATGAAAAATATTATTAAATTCACTAAATATCATTTTAAAAAAATACCATATGTAGCCGTTTGAAGCTTTATCCACAGTTTTATTCGCGATCCGCGCTCGTGTCAAATTTGTATCCGACATTACATTATATTCCGGATAACTGTATCGAAGCAGGACCCTCTAATTTATAACCGCTTCGTTTGCTGTATTTTCATGCACCCGTATAATCCCCCAACTCAAATTTGTAAAATTGTATATCAACTTGACCTTCCATTAATTTCGGGGATATCTTATAACATGTCTTCTGAACCTCAACAACCCTTTTAAGAGGAGGTGGAAGGAAATAATCAGAAAAGGCCAGTGTTTTGACCGTTATTATAGCATATAATTTTTTGGGCCAAAATAAGTCAAACATTTCTTCTGTAGAAACATAGAGTTTGATTTTCTCCACAAGTTTAGAGCAACAGTTGTGAAAATCTGTCATGAGCATAGGGTATTAGATGAGAAACTTTATAAATGAGGAGAAAAAGTTGTCATTATAATCCTGGACACCCTTTGTAGATATTCAAGAACTGTTGATACCAATCATCATGTTAAGAAAATTAAACTATGTTTTTAATGGAGAATTGTTTGATTTATTTCTACCAAATTAATGTTTTACCATAAAAACTGCAAAGACCCTGCCTGGCCTTTTCTAGAGTCCTCTTCCACCCGACTTTAATATATAGCAGATGAGTAATTAAAATAAACTAGCGATCTCTCTATATATACCACTTTACCAGGAAACCTGTGTAAAGGGATCAGGATGACAAGAGTGTTGAGGAGGTAAAAAGTGTTATCCTGGTCCTGACTGCCTTGCAGCATGCTATAACTCACACCAAATGAAACGCAAAACAAAAGTTGTGGAAAACAGCAAAAGTGATGTTATATGTTTTGAGCCAAGTTTCATTAGACGTTGTAGTTTATTTATTATCCAACTTTTTTTTTCCAAGTATAAAGTTTATGATATCCTGACTTTACGAGTTTTACCAAGAACTACCAGTGATTAGAATTATATATAGCCTTAAGGTGGGATGGAAAGTAACGTGAGTTAAGGCGACCGTCTCGGTCAGCGAGAAAATATCAATCGCTGTCAGGCCACACGGATTTAAATGGAATGTTCCGTGTCGGTTTCTGAAACCATTTCAGGAAAAGTTCACACTTTGACTTCAAGATTAAGCTCAATCATTGTCAAATTTGTTTTATAAATACAGTACACTTCTCACTAATTATATATTATACTATCAATACTATATCTATAAATTAATATTAGTAATATACACCCAATATCACCTTTGAGGGAACTGCAGGGATTTTGGAGAAAAGATTTATCTTCGTTCTCTCTTAGTTAACTGTTGCCAAATCTCGTCGCTTTCAGTTTTGTTGGAAGGTGGTGTGTTTGGGTAAAAAGGAGCTACTGGCAACCTCGACGAACCAGCGTTGTGAAACTTGTCTTATAATTAAGGGATTGACCACATAAAAACGAGAAAATGATAAAGCTGTCCCCCAATAGAAACCATACAGTTATTCCACAGATGATATCCAGTGTAGTAAACCGTTATGAATATTGACCACAGAAACAAAAAAAAATATTTAACTGTTTTTCCTATTAAAATTGGACTGTAGATATGAGTCTTTTCATTCAAATAATAAAGGCTTTTATGTGGGTTAAAATAGAAATCTCCAAAGTTTGAACTCATTTTATTGACGCGCGTTGGCGAAAGTGAACTTAGTGATTATTTATATAATAAAATTCAAGTGGAATCTGTTTATCCGTCCAGAGTTTTTTCTCAAACTTCCAGATAAGGTATAAAGCTTAAACCTCACAAATTTATTACTTAAATGTTGTAGTTACCCCCAACAGTTCTTAAAACTACATTTGTTTGCAAGGGGTGAGGGGACAGGGGGATTCAGCAAACAGTGATCAAATTGCTGGAGCGTGAAGCCAGAAATTTGACATAGCTTTGATGCTTCCCGCCCATGCGGAGAATTGGTCTAACTGCTCATTTCATAGAATTATATAACTTTGAACAGTTCCCAACCATCCAGCTTCGGTGGCCGAATGGTCTAAGGCTTCATTGTCGCAATGGACTGAGCTGCCGATGACGGGGATCGGTTAGAGTGTAATGAGGGTGGTCCCCTCCCAACCCCCCGAATGGATCACCACTTTCCCTCCATACAAAATGCAAAAGCAGGTTACATTCCTCTAAATGCAAACATTCTTATCCCTACTACATTAGTGTGACTTTATACAAGCGTAGGCCTAATGGGGAGGTAGGACGTGGTGGCAAAAAACCTCCCATCATTCTCGTAGATCAGTTGTACGATTTAATAGTTTGAAGTATCTAGTAAGTAGAGTCGGGGAGAGTGTGTAGGCTGTCTGGGGTTTGAACCGGAGCGATCCTTTGATGTGGGTAAACCAAAGGTAACCACTTCAGCGGATCGAGGGGAGATAACGAGATATAATGTTACACGACAAAAGTATTTCGTTTCACGCTGGTGCCAATGGAAACCGGACCGCTCCTCTTCAAACGCGGTGTAAAGGAGGATATTGCGCAAAACTGTGGCCCCATCCACGATTCACTGGGTCCGTCATGTGACCGGTAGTAAAAGGTTTAACCAGATTTACCTCCATGAATCCATACGCCTGCTCATGTGTCCTTTGACAGGCGTTTCCAATTGAAGGGTACAAGTAAAAGGGGTAATTAATTCAAATATGACAGGTGACACTTTTAACCATAATATAGATTGCATAAGAAAGGTTTCATGATGGTCTTACAGATGGAAGCACTATCGAAATGTATTATTTACGAAATATTTCCGAGCAACAGAAACTTAGAAAACATTGGCCAAGGACAGTCCTCTGAAGGTTTGATGTAGGGCTATCTCAATGCCAATGTTGACGAGGCTGTATTCAAAACAACTATCATTATTTATTTCATTTTTCATTATTAAAATACTAGTCATCATTCGAGACTTCTAACAGGCTAGCACAGAAAAAATACATAAATGGTACGGTGTACCATACAAACTTTCTCTCTCTTAAATCTTAAAATAGAGACATTTTCCAAAAGCTATTATGAAATTGTGAGATGAAATAATATACACCGTTGCAGAAACACTCTCTCAAATCTCCTAAATGTAATAATATATAGTGTTACAGAAGCATTTAGAAAAGAGGAGCTTCTCTGTACACCAAAGAGAAAAACAATTACATATTTCTAAGTACTCTATTCTCTAAAAAAAAAAGTGCATATGTTTTCTTATAGTTCAGAAAATATTCGTTTGATAAAAATATATTCCAGATTAAAATATGTTTAATTTAAACAGTATTACAACTTTACAATGATAAGTTATCTCGTATTTCAAATAGCTACGGATAAATGATCAAAATTTAAAATGTATGCTTAAGTATAATACCCTCAAAGTAATTTTCATGGAAAAATGAAAATGTATGCTTAAGTATAATATTCTCAAAGTCATTTTCATGGAAAAATTAAAATATCCATTTGGTTTTAATGTTAAACACTGGCTGGATACAAAATTTAATGAAAAACCGTTAGAGCGAATTTTGATAAAAATCGATTTTATGTCATTTTTCCCTTCAGTAAACTACCCTTAATTTTAGGATTAGATATGTAATTCTAGAAATACCTCAGGGGAACTTTATGAAAACCCTAGGTAGGCCTAACTAGTCTTAGCCCAATCGGTAGAATAGTGTCGGCTTTAGTTGGAGATACAGACAGATGTCAACCCAAAAACCACATTTTAAGTTTCAGGGGGTCATGAAACGTCGACATTTATCAAAATCTCGAGTTTATTTTTATTTATTTTTTACGATCACAATACGTCTGTCTTCAAAGGGTCGAGAGAAATTAAAAAATACACAACGCATAGCCTATAAAATAATAAATACATTGTTTTATTCTACCCATCAGATAACGTTAAACCTATGAAAATGATACGTACCCACTCAAAGCAAATCCAACCTCTTTGTAAAGTGTGAGTTCAGACAGGAATTATTTCTCGGAAATATATCAGACATTCAGATCGACCAACCTATTCGTGATCAAGCATTCAAGTCACGCAAAACCAAATTGTTCCACCAAAGTTACATCGATTTGAAACTTTCCTTTTGAGTGTTACCATATGGGTGCTAAAATTACACCTCTTAAATTTTAAAATAGTATTATGTAGCAATTACAAGAGAATTATTGGTTACAGTGGCACCAATGTTTCACCCCGGTATTTGTTTTGAATATTATGTCTTAAGCTTAATCAAAAAATTTAGCTCTATGTATTAGTTGTAATTAATTTGTTTTAAGCTTTCATTAAAATTATTTTTAATATTAAGTTAGTGGTGGAAAATCAACCATCACCTTCCCTCTAGGTGGGCTATTTAGTATAGTGGGCTATTTTGAAAATTTAACATGGTCAAACTTTACACCAATTTAAGTATGAGTGTTTACTTTGTATTTTTATTATTTCATATTTACTAACAAGATTAAGGAGTTTAAATTTTCTACGTATGTATGTGTATGTAATGTGCAGAGCATTCTGTTTACCTTGAAAGGCAGTAAGCTTACCTTTCACCAGCTAATAAGATTAGGGTAATTGAATATATTCAGTAAAGGTAAGATTTGATATCTTTCATTGTAAACGGAATGTACATTTTCTAGAATTATAGAATAGTTTGTGTTAGAAATAAAGAAAAATAAACCGCTAAAAACATACTATATTTACACATAAGATCAACGTGATATTTTGGTCCTGGGGTAAAGTGCTTCCTTCAAAACCCGACGTTCGTTGGTTCAAACCCAGTCTGGGTCGACAGATTTTTCTTTAACGATAAACAAAAATCCATAGCATAACTTCTTTCGGAGCGGAAGTAAATCCGTTGATTCTCTGTCGATTGAGGCATGTAAAACAACACTGGAAGATATGTGAAAATAACTTTCCCCGTCAAAAATTGGTAGGCCCTTTCGCGCTCGTTCTTAGAAACTTTCGTGGGCTGCTATAGTCAATCGGTTCAAAAATGCACGCTAAATTCTTCAAATAAATAAATTATTTACTATTGGTTGAACAAAGATGATCCAACAATACTTAGAACTATTTAGTTTATCTTCGGACGTCAGTCAATCCTTCATTCTACCTCAACTGCTTGTTTATTCGTGTTCTGGCAGATAACTTCCAATACTTGACTTTAAATAATTACCTTAGAATAGTATTGTTTAGATGTGTTTGATACAGCTCATCAACAGCGCCTCGAGAAAGGAAGTTTTGTTCCATCACCGCGTCTTACCACCGGTTCAGGCTCTACGCATATTATATGATAATTTACTGTAATGTGGTAGGTATGAGGAAGGAATCATTTCATAGAGGTTATCTATCAGCATTTTCGTGAAAGGAGAGTAAGGAAACAATTTAGGGAAAATCACCCTCAGTAAACACGACCGAGACTTGAACCCTGATCTCCCCGTCTTTATCAGGCCAGTCTAACACGAGAGTGACGCCTTAGACCGTTCGGCCACTGAGGCGGATGAGAACGGAAGCTATCGTCACGCTAGGAACATGAATAATATATTCGGTGTTTTCCTCTCTACATACGTAAATAAGTAGAGGGATATATTTATTTGGTTGGGGCTAACGCAAGAGTATTCCTTGTCTTTCGGGGTACTTGTTTGGTTTAAATTATTCCGTTGTGGTTTTAAGGATCCGGGCGGTACTATGGTATACGTTCCGAAAGATAAGGATGATAGAATTTTACACTTGAAGAAGTTATGTCATGTGTTAATTAAATCCTTGGGAGAATATGTTCTCAAGAGTTTCAATACATTTAAAAAATATGTAGTAAGACATTAAGTTCTCAATTTTCAGATATAGGCGTGTATTATATTAATGAATTTTATAAACACCTTGAATATTAAATCGCGGAATTTATCACTGGAATATATTTGGTCCAAAATGGTATGCGTATACTAGAGAGTGGAGGAGTTTACTTAATCATAAGTTACATACCCCTGTAGTCATCACAGAATTTTGTTAGGATAATTAAGTCTCGTAGTCTACGGTGGATAGGACATGCAGTGCAAACGGGATAGTGTCCAGGGCATTGACTAGTAAACTAAAAAAAAAAACTAAACCATTGAGAAGACCTAGACGCAGATGGGAGGAAATCATTAGAACGGTCCTGGAAGAGATAGGATGTAATGAGGTGGACTGGATAGAACAACCTCAAGATAGGGATAGATGGCGTACTTTTGTAAGTGCAGCAACGAACTTTCGCGTTCCAAATGCCATAGAGTAAGTTAACACGATTCATAATAACAAAACAAGTTGAAAATGTAAAAATAATTAATGCTATCCTATGTTTGGTTTTCGAAATAGGGAACACCATCAACCGGAGCAATTATACAAACCTTTGCTCCGAGGGAAGGTAATTAAAGTTATAACGTATATACACAGTGCATGTTTTATAAAGGTCACCGAGCATTTCAAGTGCTTTGAGTTTCATTTTGCTATCCTGTATACTCCATCATATTCCGACATCGACTGTTGTACAAGCAGCGTGCAGAATCGGTACGAGATGAGAGTATCTGAGCACACAATCATGTTCTTTAATGTGATTCCATAGACTTAAAATCTGATGGATTTCCACATTTGATGTTGTCACCTATCTCGCAAACTAACGTCCGTCGGGTTACATTTACAGACGATTTTATTTTATAGAATCGTGAAGAGTAAATTATTGAATTTTAACACACCTGTGTATGTGTTTTATATACAGATTAAAGCATTTATATATGTAAATACATACACCTCGCTTACCCTGAAATGCAGTAAGCCTACCTTGCGTGGGTGACACTATGACGTAGCTTATAATACAGTCTCATAGTGTAATCCGTAAAAGTATGACTGTTTACTTTCAGGATAAACGATTGTACATTTATAACGATAAATTTTGAGGACAGATATGTATAGGTAATATAAGCCCACTTATCCGCTATAATTTAAAGTAGTCTAAAATATAATCCACCTAATACCTACATTTCTATTTATTAATATGCTATTCTGTGTTTAGTTAAAATCACAGATATTTTTTTGTTTACTATTTTTTAACACCAGGTATGTTAACCATTTTAATTAAGGCCTAGTATTTAGGAGGGTAACGTGGAGTAATTCACTCACATTAGCGTGGAGGATGTATTTAAAACCATAGCTAAAATCACATGTGGAAAAATATTGATAATACGGTCTTCTGAGATTCAAATCCAGACAACCCCTCTAACGGCGAGTCAATTAAAATAGAAACATATTGTTCCATTTGGTCACTATTGCTATTATTCCCGAACTAAAGTGATCATTCTAAGGAATCCCGAAGATCCCCCAAAATTCTGATTATTTGGATTGAAATCTACGATGTGAAAAATGTGTCCTCCATGTATATGGTCATGATTTAACTTTGACATATATCTGTGGCCAGCTTTGCCGGTAAAAAAATCACTTACATGAATGTGTTACTTAACAATCTCAGATTAGTTAATCATTTTATTATACATCGATAATATAATAGTAGGAAACCTTTCAATAACTATATCTATATTTTTACCCCATGTACAATAGGTTTATGTATAAATTGATCTAAGCTCCAAATCTAAAACTCTGTTTTAAGATATATATGCTTAGAGGATTCGTAAAAAAATAATTTAAATAGCTCAATTCAATTTTAGACTAAATCTCCTTAATATGAAGGTAAATTTTCAAAATAATAAATAGTAAGAAGTAATTAACAGTAATAAGTAAATAAAAGTAATTAACATATTCGATTCTTCATTTGTATATCCAATGAGTAATTAAAGTTTTATTCGATGGCCGCATGGTCTAAGGCACTACTTTCGCAGTAGACTAGACTGTCGATGACTGGGATATCAAAATTCGAATCTTGGTCTGGTGTGCGAAAGTTGGTTTTCCAAAATGGTTTGTCACTCTCCCTCCACGCAAATACTGTTATACTTCCTCTACATATAATCTTCCTAATTTATAAAAGCATTAACGTAATTAGTACATAAGTATATAACCCGAGCGGCTAGTAAGACTCGGTTCTAAAAAAAAAGTTTATCGTAGAATAATGTTGAGTTGCTAGGACGTATTATTCATTATCCTAAAGCGTAGAATAATGTTGAGTTGCTAAGACGTATTATTCATTATCCTAAAGCGTAGAATAATGTTGAGTTGCTAAGACGTATTATTTAGTATCCTAAAGCGTAGAATAATGTTGAGTTGCTAAGACGTATTATTTAGTATCCTAAAGCGTAGAATAATGTTGATTTGCTAATACGTACTACTCATTATCCTAAATAAGATTGTACTTAATGATATTGTGTTTGGAAACTTTTTAATAGAACATTAAAATTTATTGAGCTGCTAATTGTAGCCTAGTAATCTTAGAATAGTTATTGTTCAAATTAGCCACCGCTTTCCATAATGAGATGAGTAGAGTTTAAAATTATTAGTCCATGTTTATATTTTGATGCAATAAGTAATACAGCAATGTTAAAATTATTGCCTCATATGTTATTGAACGGCATGTATATGTGGGCTTTTTTAATTGTATGAGCTTAAAATCCAATATAACAAAATGTATTAGTAATAACTGATATTGTATATTGACTTATTTTTAAATTTCTACTTTATTGTTAAAGATAAGAGCATATGTAATCAATCAATATTCCTATCAGAGTGGCATTGATTCAAATTTAAGCTATCAAAAGCTTTTTTTTCTTCAAAATAACGTAGATTTTAAATAATTATTAGAGTTCTTCGTTACATAATCACATTAATAAAAAGTGTTTTAATGACTTAAACTTGATTTTGTATGAACAATAACTTTAAATATGCTACTAGTTGTAGCACGGTTTGTTAATGTAGTCTTCACGTTGTTCTAAATCTAATTTAGAATTTACAGTAAATGGGTTTTCATGCCAAAATAGCTGTGCGTGACGTTAATCACCTTTATAAATAGCAACCTAAGAATAATAAAAGATATGTATAAATGTATTGAACCATTAATTCAAATTTTAGAGTATACACTTGATTATTTATCGTTTATGTTTTAAACCAAAATAATGTTATATATGTGCTGGTTTCATTTCTATAGCTACATATAATATAAACGCTAATTTATATTCAAGATATAATGTAATTCAAAATAAAATTGTTAAGTTTTTTATTTAATATTTATTTACTCACGTTCTGTGTAAAAACGCTTTTGGTTAAATCATCAAGCGTGAGAAATTTGGCGGTTTCCTCTAATTAGAGTTGAAATGAACAGACACGCCTTAGGTTAACTCAGCGTGAGCTACCCTTAATTAGTAAACCAGCTGACTCAACAACGCCCCTGTTTGAAATTACCTACTAATTATTTTTTCATGCTAAAGAATATATAATATTATGATGATTATTTAGGACACTTATGAGTGAAGATTTCTTTGTATATTATCTTAAAATCTGTTATAATTAAATTAATCTGAGCTCATACATAAAGTAATGTTTCATTTATTATATTCCTAGATATTATTTTAGTTCTAGCTAATTAATGTATAATAGAATATTTTATCAAAACTTTTTTTCAATTTGATCAAATTATCTCATATGTTTTGCAAAGATAAGTTAAGAAAGGTTTTAAAGTAAGGATTGTGTTTATGTAAAAGTAAAAAGTATTATCTTTTATTTGTGTTTATAAGCGAACTTTGTGCTCTTAATTTCAGAGAAGCCTACTTATTTTAATATAAATATTAGGAAATAATGTACCTATTAAAACTAAACACACTCTATGAAAAAGTGAGTATTTACATCTTATAGAAACAAATAAATAGATTTTACACTTTAATAAAATTAGAAAATCTTAAAATGAGTAAAATAAAAAATAAATGCTATACCACAATCGCACAAACTTTAACATATTTTTAATTATGTCTTAGAAGATAAATTTCAAAAATAGGATTTAAATAAACTACTCTTAAATATATTTTCCACATAAAAACAAACACATCTTGTTAATCACAATAATCACTCGTTATACATAAATTCTAAACCAAATTGTTCAAACACGTTAAACAAAATTCAAATTTTCAAAAATTAATCACCCTAAAATTATTTGTTAGCCTATTTATAAAAATAAAAACGTATTCTTATTTATCACGAAAAACTATTCCCAAATAACCATTTTGAACTCAATGAATTCTTCATATCCGGTTACTGGTATCGTCAAAAAAAATATATATATATAGTATATTTGCTAAAATTGGTGTTCCCCTTTAATAGTGATGATTTAATGGCCTAGGGACAGTGTTGTGTTTACTATAGAGTTAAAGTTAGTTTACAAGTCGCGTTCTGATATAATCAGTCGTATTAGAAACTGTACGTTGGATACATCAAATATAAAAACTCATATTGGAAACTGTTTGATAATTAAAAACTTTCTCTCGTTTTACAGCTAAGAGGCCTCCAGTGGAAGAGACGGCGAGTTTCTTGCAGTCCCTGTTAGCCAGCCACGGACCGAACTACCTGGAGAAATTGTTTGGTAGTAAGGCGAGGGACGCCCTAGCACCACTGGGAGGCGTCGAGAAGGTCGCCATCGCGCTTTCTGGTGAGTGATACCTGTACTATTCAACATTACCTGGAGAAACTGTTTGGTAATAAGGGTAGGGACGCCCTGGCACCACTGGGAGGCGTCGAGAAGGTCGCCATCGCGCTTTCTGGTGAGTGATACCTGTACTATTCAACATTACCTGGAGAAACTTTTTGGTAATAAGGGTAGGGACGCCCTGGCACCACTGGGAGGCGTCGAGAAGGTCGCCATCGCGCTTTCTGGTGAGTGATACCTGTACTATTCAACATTACCTGGAGAAACTGTTTGGTAATAAGGGTAGGGACGCCCTGGCACCACTGGGAGGCGTCGAGAAGGTCGCCATCGCGCTTTCTGGTGAGTGATACCTGTACTATTTAACATTACCTGGAGAAAATTTTTGGTAATAAGGGTAGGGACGCCCTGGCACCGCTGAAAGACATTGAGACGGTTACCATCGCACTGTCTGGTGAGTTGTCCCTGTCCTAGTCTACATGACCTGACCAACTACTGGAGGCGATGAAATCAAAATAAAGCTACGATACAGAAAATGGTGGATAGGTTATTAGATCAATTAAAAATATCTATTTGCATATGGGATAGTCTAAATTTTTCTAAATTTACCCCAAAGGATCTTATATGGAGTGACACTTTAGTCATCTTGAAATGGTGAAGTCAAATTGGAGTAATGAATCCTTAGAAGGGTAATGAAATCATATTGGGGTAGGGAAGTAATATGAGGATAGTTATATAATATTTGGATAATGAGATCATATTGGAATAGTAATTCTAATGAGACTATGAAGTAATATTGAGGTAATAAAATCATAGAAGCTTAATGAGGTCGTATTGAGGAAGCTCAGATTTCTTGTCAGAATAAACATCAAAAAAGATCACCAGTCATCGTTGACTTTTATAAGAGATTTACTTTTTTAAATCTATTTTTATTAAATAACTAGCAATCCCGCACGGCGTTGCCCGTGACCCAGTGTGGTATAAGAATTATATAAGCCTCCCCCCTCTCTCACCACGATGCCCGATTTCAAATGGAAACGTTATCTCTGAAACGTAATTCTAAATCAGATTAAAATTATTTTCTTCGAAAATTTGTTAAAAATAGCCTAATTAAAAAGCTAATTTAAAATATTAAAATCCGGCTTTGAGGTGCATTCGGAGGACCCCCTTCCGTCCACCTATGTTAAAATGTTCAGATTTCTGCCTGCCGTAGATTTGGATGGACATCGCACACACACAAACAAACACAAACACAGACAAATACTTCCTTTTATTACTATAGATTTGACAATTATGTAAGGGGGAAAAGAGGTTGGCATTGTCTTGATGTATTTTTACTTTTTACTCCAGATTATAAAAAGGAGTTTAAGCTCGAATAAATATATATATATGGGTGTGTGTGTGCACGCGCGAGTGTATGTGTGTGTGTGTTTTACGGCCAAGGCCCAAAGTCACGAAATTAACGGTCACTTTTAAATTTGGCCACTGAAATCGGGCACAGCATGAAGTATAAAATAATCTACCAGTAGATCAAAATTTGGCCAGCCAGTTCTTGATGTGGCAATAAGAAACTGGCCAAATTAAAAGCTATATTAGTTTCTTTAATACTTTAACAATATAATAATACATGTTAGGCTAGGATATATTTATCACAAAATTACACTAAATATGAATTAACAATGATCTCAGTAGCAGAGCTGGGACTTCACTGATAAAAACCATGTGAAACCATTAGCAAACATGTCTCAACCTGTCTCAGTCACGTGAATTAGTGGGGCACTTAACAGCGTTGCTTACTTGGATATTTTGAAGTTATTTTGAGAAGCGGGTTGCATCTTTACTTTATGTACCTAAGCAGTCTAAACACTATCACACTTATACACCAATATACAAAATAGAAATAAAGGGAAGGAAATGAACAATTCCACCTGCGAGGACTCTCGTTTATCTGCTAATAACACTTCCCCTCTTTCTCTGACGAGTTTACACAGTCACTCTACTATTTGCACCTTGAAAACATTAACTTGCTTTTTTTAAATCACCTTTTACTTGTTTCCTATTCTAGATAGACATATGATCCCACGTACTGTTTTAATCTACATCCTGGCAGAAAGATTCCTACAGGCCATTTTCTTGTCCAAGTTGGAGAGAATTTATTTTTAAAAATTTACAATAAATTAATTTGAAATGAAAATAATAAGTTTGTGACACTGTAGGACCATTTTTAGAATCATTTAAGAATTCATGATTTTTGTTTCAACGTAATATCTTTAAAACTCGCTGAATAAAACGTATATTCATTAATATGGGAAATCATATCTTGACCTGCCTTGACGTCACAGGTAGACAACTTCCTTCAGGCACTGGCCAGACTGTGGTGGTCAATTCGTGCTTTGACTAGCCAGAACGCGAATTCAAATTCCCCCCAATCCCCGCTACATCAGTATTTCGCGATTTTACTGAATCAGCTGTCCAATGCGCGAAGATCCCAGCCATATCACGTAGTAGCCAGTTTTGGGCTTTGGCCGTAACATATATGTATACGTGAAATTTTATGTTTAAAATAAAATTGAGATTCATTAAAATAATACAGATCGATAATATATTGAAAAATATTAAATACACAGACATGGTGCCCAGTGCCGGATTCAGGCTTCAACAAAATAAGCTACAGATTAGGCCTTTGCAATCCGCAGGGGCCTCACAGAATTTACATTTACGTATTGTTTCCAAATTGGTATGTTATATTATAATCTATTAGAAAGATCAATGCAACCACATTATAAATATGTAGTCAATAAATAAAATCATTTGAAAATAAACAGTATTTTTAACTTTAAATGTCTTGCTATTAAATCAAAAGGCACACCAGTATAAAGTTTTCAAGGTTTTAAAAGGGTGCCTCAAAGATGTATATAGCTTAGAGCCTCACAAAGTATAAATCCGGCAAATGATGGTATCATGATACAACCATTATATTTCAAGTTGGAGCTCCCAAACTTCGTTAAAATCGGACCATAACATTTGAAGTTATAAAATGCATACAATTTGATTCTCGTTTGAATTCGTAGCCCGATAATAACTTTCAATGAAAGTTATTGACGCTAGAGAAAATGTTTCATATTTTACCTCCTGTATTCTATTCGGCAAATGAACCATTTGTGTTAATCCATTTTAGTGAATATTATCTGCTCACGTTTCTAAAGACGCTTTATTTTAATTTCAGTCGACAGTATTTTACCTTTTAGTTAGTGGTACAAATAGTGATTGTGCATACAATAGAAGTAATAAGGAAAATAAAACATGGCTTTCTACAACCCGATATGACACCATTGTCCCATAGTGATTTACTACTTGATGGTAATCTACTTACCTTTATGTATGAGCTTGAAATATAGTTATACGTAATATTATCAGTTTCAGTAATATCAGATAACATTCATCATATCTCGACTTGGTGACAAGTCTCGTTATAGATCGATGGGTATGGCGGGGTTCAAGAGGAATGGTCAAGAGGGGGTATTATGAGAAAATACTGTTTTGTGACGTCACATAATATCGATATTCTCGTTCTCGTTTGCGTGACCGTCGGCAATTTTCTGTTGAACTTGTTTAGCTGTTTAGGGTCACTTTTCACCTGCTCTGCAAGTATTAAACAGTTACTTTTTTTCTTCTTCTTCTTTTTCTTGCTCGAAGCCTCACTACAAGTCTGGACTTTTCTCATATTTTTATATACTTTTGTGGTAGGGCTGAGGAAGATAGAATTTGAAGGTCATATACGCCCAATCTACTGGTTCGACTAGCCCTTTTAAATATGTATATCTTTAGTTTGTTTTTGTTTTTCCCCTGATACATTTTGAACTTTTTTGAGCACCGCATTTTACTACCCTTTCGGTTTGTACACCTATTTACTAATTACATGCGTATAACCCTAACGTAGAGTAAGACGCGGTGATGATAATAATGATGATGATAGTAATAATATTAATAATAATAGTTACACTAATGTGTAAGGGAATAGGAAGGTATAAATTAGATGATGTACCCCCACATTTGGGTGGAAAACCATTTAGGACAAACCACTCTCAGTGCACCCAACCAAGATCGAACCTTGATCTTCCCGTCTTCAGCAGTCTGGTCTAACACTAGAGTAGTGCCTTAGAACATGCGGCCATCGAGCGGGTTTGAAATTAAAGTAGTAAAGTATTTTTGAAGTTTAGACTTTACTTCACCGAAAAAAAAAGTAATTATAATTGAATAAAATTGAACAAAATTTATATTTCAAATTAAAGATTTTTTTAAAAAAAGGGAAAAGTGGAATTTATGGATACATATGATGAATACACTCTTTTAAAAAAAATTATATATGTTTAGCAAAGTTTCTGTCGTCTAATAGTGTTTTAGAAAGAAAAAAAGATGAATATTTTTCACCCTCATCAAAAATGCAACTTAATATTACAACGGCTTAAACTTTTCATTATAATTCTTTTACAATAACATTTTGTTATTTGAACTTTTTCCGTGTCTCATTACACGTTTGAACAAGCATTAATAGAGCTTATGTGTTAGGGATAAGTAAGGTTTGATCTAGAGGAAGTGTACCCGCATTTTCGTGTTGGTGAAGTGTACTGACCTTCCCATTACTGTAAAATCAGATGAAATTATAATGGTTAGATAGCAACAATATTATATTTGTTAGTTACGGTTATAGCAGCATCTAAATTTCGTATTCATTAAATTGAAAAATGACACTTGGGCACGGGAATTGAGCCCGGGACCTTTGGCTTATTACGCCAATGCTCTAACCACTGACCAATTCAGCAATCGTCCTATGCCTTGGACATTGGCGTAATAAGCCAAAGGTGCCGGGTTCGATTCCCATGTCCAGGTGTCATTTTTCAATTTAAAGAATACAGACGAAATTAGCCTGACGTAAAGACAGTTTGCCCACTTAAATTTTAAAAAACACAAAATGTGATATTGAGATTTTCAGAGGAATAAATAGAATGAATAAAATTAAGATCTCAAATAAATCAAACATGAATCCCACACGTTTAAATTAAATATATGTAGTCAGCCCGCATTGGTTGACCCACGAAATAAATGTCAATGTATTATTATTACTTTTTAACAATGAGTCCTACTGCCCATTCGGGTTATACGCCTATGCACTAATTACGATAATGTGCTGGGGATGAGCTAGGTTGAATTTAGAGGAAGTGTAAAGGCATTTGTGTAGAGGGAGAATAGAAAACCATTTTGGAAAAACATTAACAACCAGGATTCGATATCCCCTTCATCGGCAGTATAGTCTATTGCAAGCGTGATGCCTTAGACCGTCCGACCACGGAAGCAGGAATCAAGCTATTCTACTCTGATTTTTGTGGTAATGATAAGGTTTCTGATCGTATCCCGTACGATTGTAAAATGTCACAAAGTTCCACCATGCAAACGTAGTTACATTTCCTCTATAATCTACTTCCCTTTGACAAATTCCATCAAAGTATTAGGTGGATATTTTAGACGGATTGTAAGATGTAGCGCGAAAGAAAAAAAGATTGGTAATAAAGTTTTATGGCTTGATACCCTGGAGCTCAAAAAGTTGGAAAATCGATTTCGTATGTAGTGTATGATTTCCTCCCCTCCACCCCACTCCCGTCCCAACCCTTTTATTTAGCGTGCACACTCCAATTCAATCCAAGTATACAAGACACGTTGACTGTGACGTCATCAGGACACGTCAACTATGACGTCTGCATACTAGAAAATTCTGGTCTTTATTTGAATTCCCTTTATTTTACTTTTTATTTACACTACGTCTTACTGACCTTCCAACCTATACGAATTCAACAAAACTAATTGGGTAGAGATGGGAAAGGTTTGAATTTTAGGGTGAAAGTACCCCAATTTAACCTTCCCGTCACTATAAAACCAGCCCAGACAAGCTTGACGTCTTGGTCTACCTGTCCAACCATGTGAGTCTCTGGCATTTTTCTTTTGCCTGATGCATTCAGAAGACCTGTCTCTGACTGTTTTTTTCTCTCTCTTTCTCTGTCTTTCTCTCTTTCCCTCTCTCTTACTCTCTCTCTCTCGCCATTTATGCCTTTATTTTCCTACCAATGGATATTTGGAGCACTTTTTAGAAAATACAAATTTCATTTTTGCGGTCAATGGTGATAACATGTTATTATATTATTTGTGTTATTTTGTTGGTATTGATAATATATATTTTAAGTGACAGCTTAGGATAACATGAGCTGACGTATGAACACATGAAAGTAGATCTAGTAGATTTCTATATATGTTAGACATGATTATTTATAATAAATTGGGGTAAATATATGCCCCCTACTTAAAGATGTAGGGATGGTTTCAGTTTCTAGAACTAAAAAGTAGCTTGTGAAGCCCTTAGAAATGAAGTTGGCCTATCTTATAAATTATAGAATATTCTGCCAACAGTGGAGCCCCTAACATATGTGCAAGGCAATTTTATAGAGAACTGCTTTGTAGTTATAAACTAAAGAATCAGAGGATGTATCCAAGAAGGTATCTTTGGCAATCATCTCAATATATAAATGGGGGGCAGGGCCCAATTGCAGCCATCAAGAGCCTCTTTTTGTTTCTGCTCCTCTGTACCTTTTATTTTTATAATTACAAAAATAGCTATCAAAAAAAAGCACTACAACGCCTTTGGCTTACTATATTTTTTTAGCTTCCTACATGTAACAATTTTGAGGCCAAGGGTGTTAATATAAATTTTTTAACGTGTTTGACTATATTTAGCGCTCCAAAAAACCCATGAAATTCTTATTACATTTATAAAATTTAAAATGTATTTAATTGGATGGGCTATGAAAAAAAATAGCTAGTCCAGATTGGACAGAAATATTTTCAAATAAAAATAACTAATACATCTGACATTAAATAACTGATTTGATACTCAATTTGGATGACATTTTAAATTAGAAAAGGAAATCTTATGATATAAATTCAAATAAGATAGAGTATTAAATAATTATAGTAAAGTTTTTTAACTCTTAACTATAATCATGTTTGTTGAATATAATTGAGAAATTACTACTCCATTCAAGAAGTTAATTTGGGACCATTGATTTAGGGTGTTAATCCTGATCTTGGGTTTAATATTTCTGTCCAGGATACATTTTTTCAACTACAGTTTAATGTAGTATGGAAAGGATCGCAATCTTAAGTCAGTATTTTTGAATTTTTCTGTAACCACAATCTTCGTTGGCCAAAATAAATAAATGTTGCTCCAGCGGATACATTTAGTTTAGTTTGCAACATAGTAATCTAAATAATGTTTTTTAATATTCGTTATAAACACACTAGAATTTGAACAGAAACTGTTTAGATGAATTGTATTTATATTCATTTTATCTTTAGTAAGGAGAAATTGATTGAGAATATTTTGCAAGGAACGAGCTATATGAGAATATTTCCCAAGTTGAAAGTAGTTTAATGGAGAAATGGGAGTTAAGATATTAGAAATGTAAAGGAATTAATATTTCAGTAATCAACGTATAATCAAAACTACTCCTTAAGTTATGTGAAGTTACATTTATATGTCAAAAATTAGAAGGTAGATAAATTGAAAAGTTAAGTTTTGAAGAATATTTAGGATCAGTCACATTTAATAATTAAGAAAAATAAAAATACAGTAATGCTATGAAAAACAAAAATTAACCTTATGAAAAAAGTATTAGATCAGAGATTGTAACATAATGACTAGATGAAACATCATAGTTAATA